>MU712678.1:35397-64765 GCA_026770625.1 Nicotiana glauca
TACACCCGATCTTATCAACAAGCTATTCATCATCTCATTTAACGTTCTATTCTTTCTTTCCTCAATTCCATTATATTGGGGTGAGTAAGGGCAGTTGTTTGATGAATAATATCATATTCTAAACATATTTCTTCAAAAGGAGACTTATATTCGCCACCCCTATCACTTCTTATCATTTTGATCTTTTTGTTTAGTTGTGTTTCAATTTTGTTTTTGCATTTCTTGAATGCCTCGATTGCTTCATCTTTACTATTAAGTAAGTAAATATAGCAATAGCTAGTATTGTCGTCAATAAAAGTTACAAAATACTTTTTTCTACCGCGAGATAGTATTGACTTCATGTCGCAAATATCTGTGTGAATTAAGTCTAAAGGATTTGAATTCCTTTCAACCGACTTATAAAGATTTTTAACATATTTAGATTCCACACATATTTGATATTTTAAATTATCGCATTCAAATTTAGGCAATACTTCCAAGTTAACCATTTTTCATATAGTTTTGAAGTTGACGTGACTTGAACTTGCATGCCATAAATTATTTGACTCAAGTAAGTAAGAAGAAGCTTGAACTTTATTGATATCAATAGCTATTACATTCAACTTGAAAATTCCCTCAGTTTGGTAACCTTTTCCTACATACACATCATTCTTATTTATTACAACTTTTTCTTAAACAAACACACACATGAATCCATTATTGATAAGAAGTCCAGCATAGACCAAATTCTTGTGAATTTCAAAAATATGGAGAACATTGTTTAGAGTCACAACTTTGTCCCAAGTCATCTTCAAAGATATCTTCCAAACTCCTTCAATTTTTGTTGTTGCGGAGTTTCCCATAAAGATAGTATCGTCGGGCCCTGCAGGAATATAAGAGGCAAATAACTCTTTGTTAGCACAAAGATAGCGAGTGGCTCCACAATCAATCCACCACTCCTTGGGATTTCCTACCAAGCTGCATTCAGATATCATGACACATAAGTCCTCTATTTCATCACTCTTTACAACTATGTTTGCTTGACTCTTCTTCTTGTCCTTCTTCGCTACACGGTAGTCCATATCCTTACGTCCATGTCACGACGAGGAATCCCAATCTCAGGGTCGTGATGACGCCTAACATCTACTTGCTTGTCAAGCCGGCGTGAGATAGTTAATTAGCCAAATTTTAATAGTTTAAACCAAGGTGATGATAAATAGTGAGAGATATGAATTCAAACTAATACAACACCAACATAATTCATGTAATAAGATCTACTCCCAAGGATCCAGAGTCATGAATACACGAGCTACTAGAAGTGCTACAAACGGAGTTTGAAATAAATACAATTATTTCGAATGAAATAAACCATAAAAGAGGGAAGAGGAAGGGACTCCAAGGTCTGCAGACACCAGTAGATCTACCTCAAGTCTCCGTATGCAATGATCTAAGTTAACGAATCTCACACACCACTGGTACTAATACCAAAATACGCACAAGAAATGCAGAACTGTAATATGAGTACAATCAACCCAATGTACTATGTAAGTGTCGAGCCTAGCCTCGACGAGGTAGTGATGAGGCTATGATCGGACACTCACATAATTAAACCTGTACAAACATGTATATATGTATAGTAATAACAAAATAGAGATTTAACAATGTACAATTGGGAGGTGACATGCGAAAAGGGGGGAGGGAAGGTACGATAACTACAACAGGTATGAAAACACAAGATAGCCAAATAATTTATAAACCAATGAGTACAGATAAACATACGGTATGAAGATGGCACGGCATCACCCTTTATGCTTTTACTTTCATCCTTACCATGAAATAATGACATAAGTAAAAATGAAACGGCATGGCATCACCCTTTTTGCTTTAATCTTGACTTGACAATGTAACAATGAATAATTGGTATAGATGGCACGACATCATCCTTCGTGCTTTTAATCTCAATCTCATTATGTAACAATAAATAGATGATATAGATGGCATGACATCACCCTTAGTGCTTTAATTCTCTTCCTCACTATGTATCAATCAATATTGAGATAATAAAATGGTACGGCATCACCCTTGTGCTTTAACACTCTCACTTACCATGTTGTAAAGACAATATATATTCGGGAGATAAATAGTGCGGAGAATGTGCTTTACATCCAATATGATTCCAAGATACCAAATCTCAACTTCCAAAAATACTCAACCATTACCAACTAAGCAATAATTACGGAAGAAATGATCAAATAAGTAATAATCTAATCTAAGAATGGATATCATAAATAAAGAGGCAACAAATCACATGGAAACAAGTTCCACCCACGTGCTTTATCCCACAACAATGCATAAATGCTCGTCACCTCACATATACATTGTACCCAGACATTAATCACGTAACAAATAGGAAAACAAGTCCTAATTCCTCAAGTCAAGGTTAACCACGACACTAACTTCGCTCCACAATCAAATCAAGGCTCCATCGGGTCCTTTTCTTTAAAATCCACCTCTAAACCAATCGAATCTAACCAAATATCGTTCAAACAATCCAAAATAAGCTTTAGAAACTACAATGAGTGAAAGAGGTTCAATTTAGATCATTATTGAAAAACTCAACAAAAGTCAACCCCCGGGCCCACTTGGTCAAAATCAAAATCCGGAACAAAACCCGAATACGCATTCACCCTTGAGCCAGGCTATATAATTTGTTTCAAAATCCTACCTTAATTCGAAGTCTAAATTCCAAAATTACAAAAATTCCTAATTGTTACAACCCATATTTGCGTACGTTAGTTCACGCTGTAAGTTAGTCAATGTAAATCCAAGAAGAGATTATCTTTGATATGATAAGAATTTAATCCTATTGGTATTAAACAATACAAGAGTGTATAAGAGTGGTTAACAAGTATTATAAGTTAATTGAATCAAGGATGTTGTAACCCGTATGTTCGGATAAAATTAGATGTGCTTAATAATCTAAAGATGTAGTGTTTTAAGATATTTGAATCATATAATATCTGTATCATTAGTCTTGAAGTCAAATGAATTATGAAACAAAGTCAACAAAAGTTATCGCAACTTACGTTCATAATTTTACTTAAACTTTAGGTCAAATGTTACTAAGATTTTATCCCAAGTTACTTGGAATTACGGGGTTATCTACCCACTAAATTTAATATCTATGTGGTCTATTTTCCAACTCATTAAACCGTTCGTCGATATGATCTTGGAGTAGAGAGATATTCTTATTTTCGCGAGATTGCGCCAAGTAGCTCTTTATGGGGCCCACATAGGCGATTGAGATATATGGATATATATAAGATTCCTAAACCCCATTTTAAGTCATTATTTTTCAGTATATCAGACCCTATAACTCTAAAAACACTCTCTCAATGTTCTCTCATGACCCAAGACTCAAACAAAGGGCAAACAACACAAATCAAGTATCGGGAATCCCGTGGCGCTAGTAAGTTTCTTGTTCTTCTTTTTGTTGCTAATTTTTCTGTTGTTCCAACTTGTGTGGGAGGTTTTTTTAAGTGGTTTATGTTCTGTAAAATACTCCCTAAGTTTTTAATATCAACCCTATGTGATTTCAAGTCTTCTAAAGTGATTCTAGCACTGAAAAACCCTAATTGATTGCTAGTTTCGCTTCCTTGTTCTTGTGGCACATTGTAGGGATATTTCGTGGTAAAATAAGGTCAAATTGGAGTTTTTATTTATGTTTAAAGTTAAGGAACCTTTTACCCTACGTGTATTTAAGATTATCCAAGTTACGACTAAGTCGTTGAAGCAAGAACTTGTGAGATATATATTGAAAGGCTTGTTAGTAATATTGTTGGTTAGTGGACTGTTTTGGGAGGATAAATATGATTATTATTGATGTTGTTTGGATGTTTTGTAATTATTTTAACTTGTGGGAATTCATATAAATAGGGGGGGTTATGTCCGTTTTATCGTAAGATAGGTTGCGGTCGACACATAATAGTTACGACTCTTAAACGATAACGATAGTGTCATTTCTCTTATTGTAGACTAAGGAGTCTTGACATTTGCATTACATGAGGTTTGGAAGTATATAAAAGGTATGTGAGGCTATCACTTTCCTTATTTTTCACGACTCCGGTTGTACATAATGTAATGAACGAGCTTTCAAAGATACTCCACTCTTAGAAGCTAGCAGTACTTACATTGGTTCCTTCTTATGGAACAATTGATGTTGATGTTGCTTCTCTTATTCTTATGTTATTAATGTTGTTGGTACTTCCTGATTCTTATAGGATTCATGATGGAGAGTTAGTCCTAATAACATGTATGGAGGATGCCGACCTTACATCACTCCAAAAGGTTCAGAATATGATTCCAACGAGTCCAACATGCATTATATATATGTATCTATTTTACTCTACCGAGCTACGCTATAGTCGGTCGGGTATGGAACCTATTGTGCAACCATTGATCAGTTAGATTTTACCAAGCTCCACATGGCCTTGTACGATTCTACCGAGCCTTATGATGGCCAAGTACGTTTTTACCGAGCCTATTACAGCTGGGTGTGATATGGTGATGATGATGCCCAAAAAGGCATATGTTTTAAAAGTTTTTTTTTATGTGTGTGTATCATGCATTTCATGTCAGTAGCCCTCAGAGGTACCCAGATGTTACAGGTTGTATATTCTCTCTGTTTACATTACTATTCTTACTTATATTTTCATGCTTTACATACTCAGTACTTTATTCGTACTGACGTCCTTTTTATTTGTGGATGCTACATGTTGTGCTACAGGTTCTGATAGACAGTTAGACATAGCTCCCCCACCAAAGTAGGCTACCTAGTTCAGCAGTTATTGGCGATATCCCTTCTCCGAACTTGTCGTGGTCTTGTTAAGCATTTTTGTTATGGACATTATGGGTATGTCGGGGCCCTGTTCTGGCAATGTTGCAGCACTTATGTTCCTTTAGAGGCTCATAGACAGGTGTCGACTCATGTATAGTTTGGATTGCTTGTCGATTAATTTTTGTTGTATAGCCTCTCATGGTAGCTTGTCAGCTTGTACCTTATATATATTTTTATGATAGCCTTGTCGGCCCATGTTATATATATTCATGCCATTATCTGTCATTGTTGGTTATTCATGATTTATGTCTACCATTTGTGTTGATCTCGTCAGCCCTTAAAGATAATAAAAAGGTTAGATAAAATGTACGTTGATGCTTGGCAAGTATGGCCCGGGTGCTAGTCATGACCCTCCAGTTTGGGTCGTGACACTAATTATACCCATATCCCTAATTTCTACCATGAAAATCCTAGATTTAATGTTAAAAATTTATGAAATATAATGGGTAATGGAAAAGAAGTAGATTAAAGTCACTTACCATTGAATTTTGGAAGAAAATCTCTTGGGAAAATCGCCTCTAGGGTGTTTAGGGTTGAGAGTTTGAAAGAAATGAGCTAAATTACAAATTTCCCCTCTTTTGTCCAGGCGCAGATGTCGTAGCAAATGCGAAAAAGTCCTCGCAAATGCGAAGATTCCACATCTCTGCCGCCATCACAAATGTGAGGGTTTTGTTCGCAAATGCGAACTTGGACTTCTGCAATTACAACCACTTTGATCGCCAATGCGAACCATTTCCCCCACAACTTCATTGAAAATAGGAACTACTTGTTCGCAAATGCGAACCTGACAGAGGCCCTGGCTTTCGCAAATGCGAACACTGACCTCGCAATAAGGTCTGAGGCCTGCACCAGAAACAAAATGCATCAGTTGTTCTTCTAAGTCTAAAATCACTCCTAGCCTATCTGAAACTCACTCGAGCCCTCGAGGCTCCAAACCAATCATACACACAGGTGTAAAAATATCATACGAATTTGCTCACACGATCAAAACACTAAAATAACAGCTACAACTACGAATTGAACGCCAAAAGAAATAGAATTTTCAAAGAAACTAAAGAACTTTCAATTTTCAACCGAACGTCCGAATCACGTCAAATCAAATCCGTTTCGCACCAAATTTTGCAGACAAGTCATAAATACTGAAAATAACCTATTATGCTTGGGTTGTGAGAGTTATCAGCCACATGGATAGTTCAATGTTCTCATTGGAGCCTAACCCTGAGATGTGGATCATCCAAGGCACATTAGCATGGTGTACTCCTCCTATTCAAACCGGGGTTTGAAAGCAAAATCCTCCCCAGAAGGATAGATTACCAAGTTCCGGAACCGAAATCTAAACCTGATTGATAGCAACAAAGTCAAACCATGGTCAAACTTTACGAATTGTTTAAACCTTGAGATTTCTAGTTTTCAACAAATTGCATCAATTCAAGCTAAAGACTTCTAAATTTGATTCTGGACATATGTCCAAGTACCAAAATACGATACGGACCCACTTGGACCGTCAAAGTACTTATCCAGGTCCGTTTGCTAAGAACGTTGACCAATATCAACTCAAATGAGTTGTAAGGCCCGATTTCACATTTTCATCAATTTTCTCATAAAAACCTACCAGGAAAAAGACACTGACTGCATATGCAAATCGAGGAAGGTTAAACGGAGCTATACGAGGTCTCAAAACACAAAAATGAAGGGTAAAACTATAAATGACCTATCAGGTTATCACATTTTCCACCTCTAAAACAAATGTTTGTCCTCGAACGGACATGTAAAGGTACATGGACTGGTAAAAAGGTGTGGATATCTACTCTGCTTGTCTGACTCGGACTTCCACGTGGCTACCTTTTTCAGCTGACCTCTCCACTGCACTCAAACTGAAGGAAAACTCTTAGACCTCGACTGTCGGGCATGTAGGGCTAGAATAGCCACCGACTTCTCCTCATAAGTCAAATCCTTGTCCAATTGGACTGAACTGAAATCTAATACATGGGACGGATCACCGTGATACTTCCAGAGCATGGAAAACATGGAACACCAGATGGACTGCTGATAAACTAGGCGGCAACACGAGCTTGTAGGCCACCTTACCTACTCTCTCAAGAATACTAAAGGGTCCGTTATACCTAGGGCTCAACTTGTCCTTCTTTTTTAACCTCATCACACCCTTCATAGGCAAAAACCAGAGCAATACCCTCTCTCAACCATCAATGCAACATCACAAACTCTACGATCGGCATAACTCTTCTGCATAGACTGAGCAGTGCAAAGTCTATCCTGAATAATCTTGACCTTATCCAAGGCATCTTGTACTAAATCTGTACCAAAAATTGAGCCTCCCCCAGCTCGAACCATCAAACTAGCAAACGACACCCCTCCCATATAATGCCTTATAAGGAGCTATCTGAATGCTCGATTGGAAGTTGTTGTTGTAGGCAAACTCCATAAGCGGCAAGAACTGATCCCAAGAACCCCCGAAATCCATAACACAAGTGTTAAGCGTATGCTCCAATATATGAATAGTGCGCTCGAACTGTTTGTCCGTCTAGAATGAAATGATGTGCTCAACTCAACCCCCATACCCAACCCACATTGTTCGGCCCTCCAGAAGTGAGAGGTGAATTGCATACTTTGATAAAAAATAATAGATACGGGCACACTATGAAGATAGGAAATATCGCAAATGTAGATCTCAAGTAATCGCTCTGAAGAATAGGTAACTGCCAATGGAATGAAATGTGCTTACTTGGTCAACCTATCCACAATGATCCATACCGCGTCAGACTTCTTCTGAGTCCGTGGGAGTCCAAGAATAAAATGCATAGTGATATTCCCCCACTTCCACTCAAGAATCTCTAACTTCTAAAGCAAACCACCAGGTCTCTGATGCTCGTACTTTACTTGCTGACAGTTTAGACGCCGAGCTACATATGTAATATATCGTTCTTCATCCTCATCCACCAATAATGCTGCCACAAGTCCTGATACATCTTGGCAGCACCCAGATGAATAGAATATCAGGAAGTGCGGGCCTCCTCAAGAATCAGCTCATGAGGCCCATCTATATTGGGTACACAAATACGGTCCTGCATCTGCAAAACCCCATCATCTCCAACAGTAACTTGCTTGGCACCACCGTGCTATACCATGTCCTTAAGGACAAGCAAATGGGGATCATCATACTGGCGTTCTCTGATGTGCTCATAGAAGGAAGACCGAGCAACTGTGCAAGCTAGCACATGATTGGGCTCTGAAATATCTAACCTTACGAACTGATTGGCCAAAGCCTGAACATCTGCTACAAGCGGTCTTTTACCAACTGAGATATACATAAGGCTACCCATACTCATTTCCTTTCTACTCAAGGCATCGGCCACCATGTTGGCCTTCCCAGGATAATACAAAATGGTATTATCATACTTTTTCAACAGATCCAACGACCTCCTCTACCTCAAGTTGATATCCTTCTACTTGAACAAATATTGTAGGCTCTGACGATATGTGAATACCTCACGATACGCATCAAGATAGTCCAAATCTTCATCACATGAACAATGGCTGCGAACTCTAAGTCATAAACATGGTAATCCTTCTCGTGAACCTTCAACTGTCGCGATGCGTATGCAATTAGCCTGCCATCCTGCATTAATACTGTACCGAGCCCAATACGAGATGCATCACAATACACCATGTAGGATCCTAAACCTATGTGCAACACCAACATTGGCACCTTAGTCAAAGCAGTCCTGAGCTTCTGAAAGCTTAACTCACACTCATTCGACCATCTGAATGGGCCACCCTTTTGGGTCAATCTAGTCAATGGGGCTACTATGGAGAAAAACCCATCCACGAATCGACGATAATAACCTGCCAACCCCAAGAAACTCCAGATCTCTATAGTTGAAGTAGGTCTAGGCTAGTTTTGAACTGCTTCAATCTTCTTAGGATCTACTTTTATGCCCTCTGTCGATATAACATGCCCCAAAAAGGCGACTGAGTTCAACCAAAACTCTCACTTTGAAAACTTGGCGTATATCCGGCTATCTCCCAAAGTCTGAAATACAATCCAAAGATGTTGCTCATGCTCCTCTCGACTGCGGGAGTAAATCAAGATTCATCAATGAATACAATCACAAAAGAATCCAAGTAGGGCTTAAATACCACATTCATCATATCCGTAAATGTTGTCGAGGCATTTGTCAACCTAAATGACATCATTAGGAACTCATAATGCCCATACTGAGTTTGAAAAGCCGTCTTAGGGACATCAGATGCCCTAATCTTCAACTGATGGCAGCTAGACCTCAAATCAATCTTCGAAAACAATTTGGCACCCTGAAGCTTATCAAATAAGTCATCAATCCTCAGGAACAGATATTTGTTCTTGATAATGACTTTGTTCAACTGCCGATAGTCTATACACACCCTCATCGATCCATCTTTCTTCTTCATGAATAACACGGACACACCCCAGGGCGAGACACTAGGTCTAATAAAGCCCTTGTTGATACCCAATTTTGCCCTCATATTTTCTCAAATGGTATATATACGTTCAAAACATCATTTTTGCATCATTATTTAGTTTTCAAATCTATACAATCATTTTCTATAATTTCCATAATTTTTAGAGCTTTTAAATTGATTTTTCTACATTTAAATTACTTGAATAATTATTAATTATTCCTTCAAATTTCTTTTTGGGATGACTCATTTACCTAAAATTATTACTTGCATCTATAATATACGTCTCAAATATTTTTACCTCATTTTATATAATTACATTAGTAGTTTTTAGGCTACTTACACAATCTTGCAATAATAGCATGTATTTTACAATTGTATTACATTTGTTATCTTATTCAAAGTCAAAATAATAGCTTACGTTATTATAATCTTCTACTTTATTTAAAAGTGTTAATTTGCATAAATAGAACTTTTATATCTTATTTAATTATTTTCCCCAATTATCTATTTTAAAATTTGGCCCAAAATTAGGATTAATTTTGGACCATTAAGATCCAAATAAGTCCTTAGCCCAACAAGCTCATCAACCCAAATGACCCAATTCCCCAACCTAGTCCAAAGAACCGATCCTAACCTGCTTTAATCCTAGCCGTTTATCAACGACTCATAACACTTCCCCTCATTTTCCTTATATCCCCTTACCCAAACCCTAATCCCCATTATCTATTCAGCAGTCGCCCTCTTCCCTCCCCTAGAAACCCTAGCCACCCTCTCACTCTTCTCCTTATCCGTTTCAATCATGGATCCCTTCCATGATTTTCTTGCCTTTTATGTGTTATCTTAGTATTACTTGTAAGACTATGGCATCACTTAATACGTGCCTAAACTTGGCAAGTACCATCTCTCAGATTTGGGTCCGTTCAACTTCAATCTCTTGAATTTGGAAAAAATCTCGTCCATATATGTTTATATCAAGGCTATATGGATTTGATTAGCCAGGGTCTCCGGTTAATTTCCGATTTCTATCAACTAGGGTCTACCAGAAACAGCCTCTCTACTCCTCTGGAGTAGGGGTAAGGTCTGCGTACATACTATCATCCCCAGACCCCATATGTGGGATCTCACTGGTTGTTGTTGTTGTTGTTGTTTGTCAACTAGGGATTACCTATTTTTTTCCTAAATCCAATTTTTATTGATTATGCGTGTTAATACTTCCTTATTTATTTTAATTTTATAGCTTTCCTTGATTACTTGCTCAATTTCTACTACTATATAAACCCCTCCACAGTCCCCTTTAAGACAGACTTGAATTGTAAAAATCTTTACTAAAAACTGAACTTATTGCACTTTGTTCTCTAATTCTCTTGTTTTACACTTTTGTTCTTGGCCGGCTGAAAGCCAAGGCCACTGAAATTCTGGGTTCTTACTCTTCGTTAATATTCAGAGTACTGAAATTTTGTTCTTTTTTTTTTGCTTAACTGGTGGGTTATTGGACTTCGTAGTTTCATTCCTATGTATATGTGATTTGCATTTGTTTTCACTCCTGAAGTTTTGCATAATGTGTTCTTCTGGGTTGTTTTGTGTGCAATTCTGTTTGTTCTACTTCAATTCTAGTTGTCCTTAACTCTTAGCTTCATATTGACAGTTTAAAGCATGCCTAAACCTGATTTGAGTAAAATAGATTCCTTTAAAGCTTATATAGTCTATGTGTTGTAACTTACTGATGTTTAATACCTTTGTATTTTAGCATCTCTTTATTGTTTAATTTTGTTATCAATCCCGTTACTTGAACATGCTTTACTTACATAATTCGTATCCCTTTTAATAGACTGGTTGATTGTGTTCAAAAGCACGAATGCATACATTCACTATATGGCACAAGTCTGTTTCCTATCTTATTCTGAATTTACTATGATGATATCTTACATATATAGCATGTTTGATCATGTTCCCTATTAGTATGCTTCTAGCATGTCTTGACTTCCCAGTAGTTGCAATGATATACTCTCATCTTATGTAAATTATGTTGCCAATTAATATGATTCTCTCTTGTAATACTAGGACCTATAAGTAGCATAATTTGAACCTTTTCCTTACTATAAGTCTGTGTACACCAATCATGTAAACCTGTTCTATTAATGTGTGACTACTTATGCACTAGGTGTTGAACTTTTTCTTCTAAATCTTTACTATGTCTATTCTTGAAACCAAAAGCATGTTCGATTATCTGCTCTATGTGCTCAAATTGACTATGTTTGTATCCTTCAATGTTGTCCCTCAACCTTAGTTTACTCCCTTTCACTTGTTACCTGGGTTCTTTTGAGTTCTTATTCTTAGCCGGCTGAAAGCCAAGGCTACATAGGTTCTATCATTGACCTCCCTAGTGTGAGCACTGCTCGAGGTCCAATTGAGACCCTTGTGAACTCTAACACATAAGGTTCTAAGGTTTCTTGGCACTTTGTCTTAACACCTCAATTTACCCCTTTCTACCCACCGAATAAGTCCATGGGCTTGTGTAAATGGTTGTTTTCTGGATCCTGTGATCAACTATGGCTATTGGTTTTTGGCTATTTTGTGTTGGATTGACTATGACTTTTGGGTTATGGTAAAACGTGTATGGATACGAAATTGAAGGCCTGGTTGGGCTGGGTATAATTTGGTCTTACGCCCACTATAGTTATTTTGTAACTTTATAATTTATTTCATTCATTGGGCCTATACTAATTTTGTAATAACAAATGGGGTGTTAGTAAAATTGGAAAAATAGGTCTATTCTAATGTTTGCATGAAATAGGTAAAAATACTGCCTATAGGTATTTAATTCGTTCAACATGTTTTGCTCCTATGTGTTTGTTAGATAACCCGCCTATAGGACCTAAGTGTTTTATTCGCTCAACATATTCTGCTTCTATATGTTTGTTAGATATCATGCCTATAGGAAATAAAACGTCAATGACCATTCTTTTAATTTTCGTAACTACAACATATTCATCAAATTCTATGACTACAGGATTATGTTCTACTGATTTTCATATAGAAATCATGCCTATAGGTCTTTAATTGACCAATTTTCTATTGTTATTATACTGCTCACCTAGAAGACATGCCTATAGTAGTTAAGTATAAAAAAATCAATTTCAATCGTTGATCATTAGAAAGCCTGGCTGTAGGACATTACCACTCGCTTTAAGGTGTTGAACTTTCAAACATTATTTCGTTGCTTAGCTATGTCATTATTAGAAAGCATGCCCATAGGATCAAACTGAGTAATTCTGAGTATTTCCAATGGTTATCACTGCCAGCTACTACGTAAATCACCCAGAGATCATGTTTATAGGTTTAATCACGTATAATTTGTAATGTCAATAATCAACATGCAATACCAGATTTCCCTAAACTGTATAGTTGTTTAGAAATCACGTCTATGAGATTGCACCTTGGATTTGAAACTGCTTGCACGATGTCACATAGAAACCATGTCTATAGGGATTAATGGCTTTAATTTGGCTCAATTCCGAAACTATCTAACGCCTACTGTGAGAATTTGTTCGCGTGCATTTGTTGTCTAAAGTGTGGAGGCTAGCTTGAGCCCTTAAGTTCTTTTACATAAAGTCCAACTTGTTTTGTATGTCACCTAGTTTTATCATTTTGAGTAGCCTAAATTAAGTCTAGAACTATCCAAAATAGAGGTCCAAACGCCTCCTGGGCCATAGGCATAGGACGGTAGTGCACGCATAAGACACGATTTAGAATCAATTAGTGCGCTCTAGGTAACAAACTTAAAGATAGTAATTGGGTAGAAGGAGATGATAGTCTGTGCCCACTGAATAATATGAGTAACACCCCACCTCGAGGGAGTTACGAAGTATTATTTATATTGCACGGGGTGATCCTTTAGGCTAAAGAACTTAGAACCCCCCCATCCTGTCTTTAAATCAAGTGTTTGTCATTGATTTATAAAACTGCCCAAGCTTCTTGTTTTCTCTCTGTCTTCGTCTATCTGACTAATTAATATAACTCAAGTTCGGCCGGGACCCACAATTGTGGACCTCGAAGAGTGCTAACACCTTCTCTTCAAGGTAATTTGAGCCCTTACCCTATCTTTGGTGACATAAACTGGTTAAACTAGAGTTATTTGCAAATAGGTGCCCTAACGCACCTCAAACCTGTTAGGTGGCGACTCTCTCTTTTAACATCTTTCTTAAAAGAGTTGTCACGTGTCAAAACCCGATTTCACAAGAAAAAGGAGCGCGACAGCATGGCGGCTCTGTTGGGGACTTTTTAGGCTCTTACCATATCGAATTTGATTTGTATGAATTAGTTTTCTCTGACAAATGTGTCTTTTATTGTTTTTGCTGCTACATGAATATCCCGCTTCCGTTTCCATGTTATTGCTGCATGCACACCCTTTCCCCCTTTTCCTTTTATTTGAATTCACATTAATATGCAAATCTCTGCTCAATATGGTCATAACATGTGTTTTCCTTTATTTCAAGTCATGTTTGCTTGCTCCGAGATATTTTTTTAAAGAATTGCTACATCATGTCTCTCCCCACCCTCACTCCCTTATTTACTTTATTATAATTTTCACATTGCACGTACTAACTTCTTCCTTTTTTTTTCTTTTCTTTTTATGTCTTTACATTTTATTTAATACTACATTTACTGTCTTCATCATGCAAAATATTTGATAACATGTTGTTTTATCTTTGCATAAAGAATGCTCCACATTATATTTCACTCTCGCGTAATTAATACCATAGTGGCGCTTGATGAGTGTCCATGCTCTTCCTCAATCATCTTTTAAATTTGGAAAGACTTATTTACGGTAAAACTAGTCGATCGGTAGTGCAGTCGACGGTTTCATACCTTTCCCTCTCAAGTTGTCCGCTTGAGGGTACCGGTCTAGACTCTTCTAGAAACCTACACTATAATATTAATTGTGCATGCATCATGTCCAGGGGCGGATCTACGTATCAAATTTAGGTGCTTTAGCACCCATTAAATTTTACACAACATAGATATAGTTATATAAGAAATTTGAGGCATCTGATTTAAAAGGAAAATAAAGCACCTACTAATAAAAAAATTAAGTAGTTATACACATAAAAAAAATTAAGCATCTACGAATATAAAATCATGGATCCACCATTGATCATGTCCAAACCTAGTATGGGTTAGAACGTTATCCGCGTAATAACTCGCTAAGACAAGCCTTGTCCAAAGTCCACCGGAATTTCCATAATCCCATTGGACACAATCACGATCTGTGCATTATTTGGATAAACACATGTCAATATGTTGATCATTAATGTGTAAATAGCTAAATACAGAGGGGGAAAGGGCTAACTTTATTTGTTTTGCATAAATGAGGAATGAAGTCGCCAGTTTCGGCATGGTTCAAAATATCCCACCTTTACTGCTAGTTTGGTGGAAAAATCTCTCACAATGTGACAAAAATCACGGGAAAAGAGTCCTCAGAAATTTACCCTCCTTGTTAGACATTCAGCCAAATAATGCATTAATTGAGCCCGCCACCATGTTTTGGGATGAGAAGAGAGCAGTCTTCCATTTTGGAGACATAGAAATGACTCCCCTTTTAGAAGAAATAGGAGGCTTTGCTGGGCTCCCATGGGATAGCCCTGGTTTATTGCCTTATTAGTACCGAAAAATCGCACCTCTCAGGTTTTCTAGAAAATGATGGGTTTTAGAAAAAATTATGAGTTAGTCTGTCTGAAGAAGTCTTACATACTATTATATTTCATTTATGAGCGTTGTGTGCACATCAAGTCATATCACCTTTATCATGAAGAGTTTGACATCATTTCTTTGGGCTGGACTCACCGCCGAGTTTTTGTATTCATTGTTATTTTTCAAGGGATGTTGATATTTCCAATACAGGGAGAAAGGATCTACACTCACCTAGATGTGGTCACTAAAACCTTAATGGAGGGGATTGAGGGGCAAATTTATACTATTGTACCTATAATTTTGGCCGAGATATACCGGGCTTTAGACCGTTGCAAAAATGAGTATAGGCGTTTCGAGGGTTACAATCTATTGCTGCAAGTATGGCTGTTGGAACACCTTCAGAGAGGAGAATACCGTTAAGAACTTCCACGACGACCATGGAATGACCGCATAGCCTATCACTATGAGAAAAGAATGACTTTTATCCCAAACAGGTTTGCGCAACCAGAAAATGATGTGAGCTGGGTACATGTCTTCAGCAATCTGAATGATAACAAAGTACATTGGATGTTCGAGTGGTTCCCTAGCAGTGAATTCATCATCAAGTCGAGAGATACTTCTCATCTAGTGCTAATCGGATTAAGAGGGATCTATCCTTACGCTCATATCAGGGTTATAAGGAAAGTTAGGAGAAAACAAGTTATACCACAAGTTTCTAAAATTGTTCAGTACAAAGCGGACTTCCAAGGGAATGCCATTCCATTCAAGTTCGAGACACAACACATGTGGAATCAAAAGATCGTTATGGAGAAAGATACTATCAAGCTAGATCGGTATCAGGTCGGCCATGTGTAATTCTATCCATCATGGTTGGTAGATGATATAGCGGGGTATGTCAAGCGAGGGATCAATCTAAAGAATAGGGTTATAGATGACACCGCTGAAGTACAAGGCAAATACAGGATGTTGCACAGAAGGGTTTTTGAGTCTAAGCCAGGCATTTGGAACAACATAAAGTGGACATTGAAGCAATCAATGAGTGGAAAGAAATCGCTACTAAATCAACAGAGAGGTTGGAATATTTGGAGCAGGGGTTGATAAAGCTTGATGGGAAGATAAGGAAAAGGATCTTGGACTGTCAGGATGTAGAGGGCAACGAAGGAGGGCATCTAGCAGGGGCGTATTTACTACTGGACATGCGCGACCTGGGGAATCTGATTGATGGAGCAAAGAAGGCCAAATATGGAGAAGGTCCCTTTGGGACCAAATAGATGAGGAATGATGCTTTACTTGCTTTCTAGACTTATTTTAGACTTTGGTTGTAATAAGGCAAATGCCATCAGTGACTCTTTATAACTATTGTCGTTTTAGTAGAGATTTGGTTCATTTATCATATTAATGAAATGACGCAATTATTGGCATTGATTTTTCCAAATCTATATGTTGATTAGACCTACCTCGGGCAA
Source organism: Nicotiana glauca (assembly GCA_026770625.1). NCBI lineage: Eukaryota > Viridiplantae > Streptophyta > Magnoliopsida > Solanales > Solanaceae > Nicotiana > Nicotiana glauca. Next base: position 51,892 of record MU712678.1, read on the forward strand.
TATGAGGTCCCCAAACTAGGACGAGAATTTATAACTCCGCAATATGTGTTTAAATACAGCAAACATCCTTTGATACCCCTTACTGACTTGTTTACCTTTTTGTTTTCTTCTTTTCTTTGTTTATTCCCATCCTCTAAGGTTAATTCATGCATACTGGCATCATTAGCATATCATACCAGATCTAGAGGTCCTCCAACACCTCCTCCTCCAAGTGATCCTAAAAGCAAGTGAAAATCCAATATGGACGATATGAGTGGTATCAAAAAAGACAATGCTACACATGTAGAGAATGTCGAGACTTCGTATGGTTGGAGTACTCCGACACAGAATGATTTGGTCTTACAGTTAGAACAGAAGATACTGGAGTTACAAGGGGAGCTTGAGAAGGTCCGGAACTTGGCAAATCTTTCTCTTATTGTGACAAGATCGTAGGGGTTGGTAAAGATAAAAGAATCCGTATGAAGCTGCTCATGAGGAGCCTTACTGGAGGTGCCCTATCTTGGTACATCAGTCAAAACCCGAAGAAATAGGTTAACTGGGTAAGCATGGCATCAGAGTTTATGGATCCGTTCAGGTTCAATACAGAAAATGCGCCAGACGTCTTCTACATTCAAAATCTTAAGAAGAAGCCAACAGAAACTTTCCGCGAGTATGTTACTCGGTGGAGGTCTGAAGTTGCGAAAGTACGGCCAGCACTGGAAGAAGAATAAATAAATAAGTTTTTTGTCCAAGTTCAGGATCCGCAGTATTATGAGAGACTGATGGTTATTGAGAGCCATAAATTTTCTAACACAATCAAATTTGGAGAAAGAATAGAAGAGGGAATTAAAAGCATAATGGTAACAAATTTTGAGGCACTCCAGGCTACAAACAAAGCCTTGCAGTCGAGCGGTATTTTTAAAAAGAAGGAAGTAGGGGGAATGATGGTAGCCCAAGGTTCGAAGTCTCCCCTCACATACCAAAAATCACCACCCGCATATCAGTCTTTACCTCCCAGATACCTACAACCCGCCACCACTTACCATACTTATAGCACTCAGCCAACATACTACCACTCCCTACTAGCCCGCAAAAATAACCAAAAACCCAGACCAAATTCCGACCGCAAACCACCCATATAATACACTCCTATTGTTGAACCCATTAACCAGTTGAACCCATATATGTCACTCCCAGTCACGTTGTTGGCATGGAAAACTCCTCTCAGTGGGTCAATCCAAACAAGACATGTGCCTATCACTCGGTCATGAAAGGTCATACTATCGATGAATGTCGCACTTTTAAGGATAAGATCCAAATGTTCATTGACACCAAGGTTATACAAGCGAAAGAGGCTACACCTAATGTTTGCAACAATCCTTTCCCGGATCATAGGGGTGAGGAGGTAAATGTGATATGTACCGATGAAGAATGTGATCCGAAAGAGTCAATTGGACTCATTCATGAAGGGGATTAACCTAAAATGCCTCCAGTCACTCTCACGCCTATTGTGGTGTAGATTCAGTCACCAATTAAGGTCGAAATGGCCACACCGACTCCGTTTGAGGTTGAAATAATAATAACCTTAGTCATACCAACTCCATTTGAGGTGGGAGTGACCACACACTTCACCATGACGATAGAACCTATACCATCCTTTAAGTCTAATGCCATACCTTAGGACTATGATGTGGAATCAAGAAGGAAAGGAAAGGGGAAAATGGAAGAAACCGGTGCAGCACAAGTCATGACCAGAACTGGTAGGGTTTACACGCCTGAGCATTTGAGAGGAACAAGTAAGAAACCATTTCCAAGCCTCCTATATTGAAACCAATCCATATGGTCTTTGGAGAAAGGTGCAAGTAAGAGAATATTTTGTGGTTGATCATCTAAACAAAACCCCTACTCAGATATCCGTTTTCTCACTACTACAAAATTCGGAGGCGCATAGGAATGCATTGATGAAAGTGTTGAATGATGCTTATGTACCAAATAACATCACTAGTGGAGAAATGTCCAGCATGGTGGGACAAATGTTGGAAAGCCACAAGATCACTTTTCACGAAGACGAGCTACCACCGAAAGGATTGAGTCACAACAGGGCACTATATTTCACAGTGCAGTTTGAGGACAAATTCATCGCCAGGGTCCTGATGGATGGAGATTCGAGTATCAACAATTGTCCATTAACTACTTTGAAGAGATTGGGTAAAGGTTTGCATGAAATATGAGCGTGAAAGCATTCGATGGGCCCCAAAGGGCCACAATTGGGGAGACCAACCTCTGTTTGTAGATGGGCCCGACTTGGTTTGATGTTGAATTTAGAGTACTGGACATATCCGCCACATGTAATCTGTTATTGGGACGACCGTGGATACATGTTATCGGGGCTGTAGCCTATATTGGACACCGGGTTGTGAAGTTTGAATGGAATCATTAGGAAGTAATCATCCACGGGGATGAAAGTAATCCTATTTACACCTATCAAACAGTTCCGGTCGTCGAAAATAGAAGGAAGTTAGGTGAAAAAATGTACCATCGCGTTGAATGCATCAATGCAATTGAGAAAGACAAATAGTGGAGTGACAAGATTGAAAGCATATTGTTATGGACAGGGTATGAACCCAGCAAGGGTTTCGGCAAGAATATCCAAGGGATTACCAAAATAATACAACTAAAGCGTCATGGTATGACTTTTGGACTTGGATATCAGTATACCTGGCAGGAGTATGGTGATTGGTCGCTGCTATGGTGTGGTCCTTATTACCCTCTTGAATAGCCAATACCGCATTTGCACCAGACATTTCAACAAATTGACATGATATGGGGATCTGAAAACCATGAAGCTTTAGCTGGCCTAAGGAACCTATTCCTAGATGATGAAGACATGGATTGCAGTGCAATAGTTGAGGAGGAGGAGTAGGAGGAAGACCTTACTATTCAGACCGTCAGAAAAGGAGCTATTCTCAATAACTGGACTGTCGCACTGTCTCGGGCCCGTCGAGTTCCTGGGTAGCCTGGAAATTAGCACAATCTATTTTTAAAAGCAATTTTAAGCATTTAAGACATTTTCAGTATTTTGTCTTCAACGTATTTTATTTTGAAATAATTGCTCGAGTAATCGAGCCATACTTGTTTTAATGTTTTCAAGATTATTTAATGCATTGCTATTTTAATATTCATTATTATCCTTTACATTTCTCTACATCATTATTATTACTTATCCTGATGAACCAACCACTGTGACATGTAATGAGACAACACAACATAAGGATAGTGATTCAGAGGAAATAGAATAAGAAGATATAATACCTGAGGAAATTGTCAGAGAAGTGGAAAATTTTGAGAACAAGCCTAAGTCCAATCTGGATGAAACCGAGATAGTCAATTTGGGAGATTCTGAAACAGTCAAAGAAACTTGCATAAGCATTCACCTGTCACCATTAGAGAAAGAAGAGTACACCCATTTCTTGAAAGAGTATGAAGATATTTTTGCATGGTCTTATTATGATATGACTGGTTTGAGCACGCCTATAGTGGCTATAAACTACCGACTAACCTAATGTGTCTGCCTGTAAAGCAGAAGCTCAAAAAGCTCAAGCCACATATGAGTATGAAAATAAAAGAGGAAGCCACCAAGGAGATCAAAGCTAAGGTTCTCAGAGTGATTGAATATCCTACCTAGTTGGCCAACATCGTGCCAGTTCCGAAGAAGGATGGGGAGGTTAGAGTATGTGTCGACTATCGGGATTTAAATAGCGCAAGTCTCAAAGATGATTTGCGTTACCAAATATACACATACTAATCGACAACTGTGCCAAGCATGAACTCCAATCCTTTGTGGATTGCTTCGCGAGATATCATCATATCTGGATAGATGAAATAGATGCCGAGAAGATAGCATTTATTACGCCATGGGAAGTGTATTTCTATAAAATGATGCCATTTGGTCTGAAGAATGCTGGGGCCACTTACACGAGATCCATGACCACCATTTTCCATGACATGATACACAAGAAGATAGAAGTGTACATGGACGATGTCATCTTCAAATCCAAGAAGGGTACAGATTACATTGTGGACTTGAGGAAATTCTTTGATCAGCTTCGAAGGTATAATCTGAAACTAAATCCCACAAAATGTGCATTTGGAGTCCCTGCTGGAAAGTTGTTAGGATTCATTGTTAGCCGTCGAGGAATTGAGCTAGACCCATTAAAGGTCAAGGCTATCCAGGATTTGCCACCGCCAAAGAATAAGAAAGATTGATGAGTTTCTTGGGGCGTCTCAATTACATCAGCCCGCTTCATAGCGCAATTAACCGTGATCTATGAGCCGATTTTCAAAATGTTAAAGAAGGATGCCGCAACAAGTTAGACTGAAGACTGCTAGAAAGCTTTTGACAAAATTAAGGAATATTTGTCCACACCACCAGTTCTGGTTCCGCCAGAACCTGGGAGACCTCTACTACTCTATTTGTTCGTACTAGTGGGACTTTCGATTGTGTCTTGGGATAACACGACAAGACGGGAAGGAAAGAGCATGCTATATACTATTTGAGTAAGACGTTCACACCCTATGAAGCACGATACTCTTTATTGGAACGCACTTGCTGCGCCCTGACGTGGATAGCTCAGAATTGAGGCACTACTTTTGTCCCACACTACATATCTCATATCAAGGATGGATCCTCTAAAATATATTTTCCAGAATCCTATTCCTACAGGGAAACTAACAAAATGGCGAATACTGCTAAGTGAATTTGATATTATTTATGTGAATCAGAAGGTGGTCAAGGGACAGGCATTAGGAGATCATCTTGCAGAAAATCCTGTAGGAGGAGAATACGAACCACCGAAAACGTATTTCCTGATGAAGAAATATCATTTGTAGGAGAAGCTATCGCCAAAACCTATGATGGTTGGAGAATGTTCTTTGACAAGGCCGCGAACTTCAAAGGAGTGGGTATTGGAGACATTTTAGTGTCAGGGACAGGTCAACATTATTCGATATCCACAAAACTCATGTTTCCGTGCACCAACAATATGCCAGAATACGAGGCTTGCATCTTGGGGCACAATTTGGCCATTGACATGAATATCCAAGAATTGCTAGTAATTGGTGATTCAGACCTTCTGGTACATCGGGTTCTAGGAGAATGGGCTACAAAGAATACCAAAATACTACCGTATATGTATCATGTGTAAGAGTTGTTGAAGAAATTCACAAAGATAGAGTTCAAACATGTTCCGAGAATCTATAGAATGAGGTCGCAGATGCATTGGCCACTTTATCCTCCATGATACAACACCGAGACAAGAATTTCATCGACCCTGTTCTGGTAAGAATCCATAATCAACCAGCCCATTGCGTTCATGTTGAAGAAGAAACAGATGGGAATCCGTGGTTTCATGATATCAAGGAATACTTGGCAAAAGGAGAATACCCGGAGCATGTAAATCATACTCACAAACTCTGAAGATTATCCAATCATTTCTTCCAAAGTGGAGGAATTCAAATACAGAAGGACTCCAGACCTAGGATTTTTACGGTGCGTTGATGCCAAGGAAGCTTCCAAATTGCTCGAAGAGATACATGCCGAAACTTACGGTCCACGCATGAACGGTTTCATTTTGGCTAAGAAGATATTAAGGGCAGGATATTTTTGGATGACTATGGAAACAGACTGCATCAGGTATGTCCAAAAGTGTCGTCAGTGCCAAATACATGCAGATATGATACGGGTACCACCAAATGAACTAAATACAACGAATTTTGCCACTTGGGAAACATATGTCATCGGTCCGATCGAGCCTGCCGCTTCAAACGGGCGCAGGTTCATCTTAGTGGCCATAAACTACTTCACAAAATGGGTTGAGGCTGCATCTTACAAGGCGTAACCAAAAAACTCACTGCAGATTTTGTCAGGGATCATATTGTTTGCCGATTCGGGGTATCAGAATCCATCATCACTGACAATTCCGCCAACCTCAATAATGACTTAATTAAAACCATCTGTGAATCCTTCAAAATCAAGCACAAGAATTCACAACATACAAGCCTCAAATGAATAGAGTTATGGAGGCCGCAAAAAAGAATATCAAGAAAATATTGAGAAAGATGGTAGACAACTACAAGTAATGGCACGAGAAACTACCATTTTCCTTATTGGGGTACCGTAGAACAGTCCGCACATCAACTGGGCAACTCCCTACTTGCTGATCTACGGTACTAAAGATGTAATTCCCGCCGAAGTTGAAATTTCTTTAAGAATCATACAAGAAGCTGAACTCAGCGACGCAGAGTTGATACAAAGTTGATATGAACAATTAGATCTTATTGAGGGGAAAAGAATGAATGCAGTAGGCCATGGTCAACTTTATCAAAACAGAATGTCCAGAGCTTTCAACAAAAGGGTTAGACCAAGACAGTTCACACCGGGGTAGCTAGTGCTGAAGCGGATCTTCCAGTATCAAGATGAAGCCAAAGGAAAGTTTTCACCCAATTGGCAAGAGCCCTACATGGTTCACATATTACTAATATGAGGAGCACTTATACTCGCATAAATGGACGGAGAAATTTGGCCAAAGCCTATCAATTCAGACTCAGTCAAGAGATACTATATTTAGATTGTTTGAATTTCTTCATCTGAAGTAACTGAACTACACTTGACCTGATTCCCATTTAAGAGGGGATACATAGGCAGGCCTATGGGTTCGGTCACAATTCAATAAAATCTTCATTTTCCCCATGGTCAGAAACTAGGACAGAATTTTGAGAAGGACCTTCAAAATTCTGGAGCAAGTCCAGCCAATTCCATCACATGTAGAACGCTCAAAGAATCGCTTATTAAACTGGGGCGGAATTTTGAGGAGGATTCTGGTGCAAAGAAGTCGCAATGTCTTTGAAAATGTCACAGTCATTGGTTTATCTAATTTACTTGATATTGCATATTACTATGTTTTTAAATAACTATATTTATCAATAACATGCATATTTTTCTTGAGAATATTAATTTCATAAACAGTCAGATGCTACCCATGGAAACTTGAGCAGGATCCCGATACAAAGCAAAACAAGCAGGTGAAGGCACGAACTAACCTTCCCCGCAAAACTCACGATTTTTCTTTAGATGCAGGAACAAGAAATATTTGCAAATATGTACGCACATCAAAATTACTACCTTCATAACGACAAAGTTGCGCAAACATATCTCCAGCTAAGAAATGCTCTGCTATCACTATCTTTTCTTTGCATGAGGCTAAACATTACCTCCCATTTTGCATGAGGCTACGCCCTGCCTCCTTTCTTGTATGAGACTAAGCATGGTCTCCCATTTTGCATGAGACTATGCACTGTCTCCTAATTGCATGAGATTAAGCCCTGTCTCCTTATTTTGCATGAGGCTAAGCCCTGCCTCCTCAACTGTATAAGGCTAAGCATTACCTTCTATTGCACGAGACTAAGCCCTGTATCCTTATTTTGCATGAGGCTAAGCCATACCTCATCAATTGCATAAGGCTAAGCACTGTACGAGACTAAGCCATGTCTCCTTTAATTGCACGAGACTAAACATTGTCTCCTATTTTGCATGAGGCTAAGCCCTGCCTCCTCAACTGCATAAGGCTAAGCATTGCTTCCATTGGATGAAACTAAGCCCTGTCTCCTTATTTTGCATAAGACTAAGCCCTGCCTCCTCAAACGCATAAGGCTAAGCATTGCCTTTTTTTTGCATGAGACTAAGCATTGTCTCCCATTTGCATGAGGCTAAGCCCTACCTTCTCAATTTCATAAGGCTAAGCTATGCCTTTCCTTGCATAATACCGAATACTATGCTACTTGAAATCTAACATTTTTTTGCTTTCCCGGAGCTAAGCTCTACCCTAATCTTATGCAATACTAAGCTCTATCTTGTTTTGCTTCTTATATGACCAAGTATCATATCTTTGCATTTCATGGGATGAAACATCGCCATTTTTTCCAAAGGCGTCATAGTCCAAAGGCATCACCCTCATAGCGTAAAGACACCATGTCATGGCCTGGGGATCTCTAAAAAATTGCACATCATTATTCAAAGGTGTCATAGTTCAGAGGCACCCTTCTCATGGTCCGAAAACATTATTTCATGGCCTGCGAATCCCCTATCACGCGATTCATGGCTTAGGACATCATGGTCTAAGGACATCATCCTCACCGTCCAAAGACAACCTTCATGGTCCAAAGGGAACTTGCATCATATTTAAATTCTTGCAATGACCCATATATATTTGCATGCATCGTGTTTTAAGTTTTGCAGGTAACCAGGAAGGAACCGTTCTTCAAATGGGAGCAATCTTCGCTCCGGTTTCTGCTCATAATGTTCACATCCTGCAATTATTTCAAAACATAACCGACTACCATCAAGTACTTGACTTGTTACGCCATGACTGTTCAGATACTTACTCTATGATACATTTGTAACCGTTCTAAGATATATCCATTCACAACTACGCATAAATTCATCCGATATTGTCCTACCCAAAATAACCCTTTCCGAAACATACAACTATTCTTATAACAACTCCATCGGTTTCGTTCACTGTTGGACCCAGAACTACACACGGCCTGATTTCCGTAATACCAGGGATATGCATGCAACTCGGAAACCAGGGTTCGGCCCCCATTTTTAAAATCACATCATTCCTCACTCAATTCGTCCAAAATTGGTCATCATTTTCTTTACCCGTCAACTTTTTCATTATTTCCGGATAAAGAGGAGCAACTGTTGATATCCAATTTTGCCCTCATATTTTCTCAAATGGTATATACTTTGAAAATATCATTCTTGCATCATTATTTAGTTTTCAAATCTCTACAAGAATTTTCTATATTTTTCATAATTTTTAGAGCTTTTAAATTGATTTTCCTACATTTAAATTACCTGAATAACTATTAATTATTCCTTCACATTATTTTTGGGTTGACTCAGTTACCTAAAATTATTACTTGCATCTATAATATATGTTTCAAGTACTTTTACCTTATTTTATATAATTACATTAGTATTTTTCAGGCTACTTGCACAATCTTGCAATAATAGCCTGTATTTTACAATTGTAATATGTTTGTTATCTTATTCAAAGTCAAATTAATAGCTTACATTTTTATAATCTTCAACTATTGTTTTAAAGTGTTAATTTACATAAATAGTATTTTTATATCTTATTTAATTATTTTTATTTAAATTAGTTTCCCAAATTATCTATTATAAAATTTGGCTTGAAATTGGGATTAATTTCGGACCATTAAGGACAAAATAAATCCTTGGCCCAATAAACTCATCAGCCCAAATGACCCAATTCCCCAACCTAGTCCAAAGAACCAACCTCAGCCGTTGATTTAAGAGTAGGCAGAGCTGTCAAACGAGTCGCCAGAGCTGTCACACCTCCTTTTTACCGCTATTACTATACCCCAGGAAGGGATATAATAAAAGGAAGGAGTTTTTCCAATTTAAGGACAGTCGGAACGGAATTTATTTATTTAATTTTAGAGTCGCCACTTGGGAGAATAATGGTGTCCCAAGTCACCGATTGAATCCCGAACCGAGAAAATATGACTCTGTTAACAGTCCGCGAATCCAGAAATCCGGATAAGAAATTCTGTTAATCCGAGAGAAGGTGTTAGGCACTCCCGAATTCTATGGTTCTAGCACGGTTGCTCAACTGTTGTATTTGTTTTTATCTGATTTCTACATATATTCCATTTTTATGTGCATTTAATATTCCGCTTTATCAATTTTAAGGAATTGCAACGTCGTGAAAATGCATTTTTGAACCACACTGTACCAGTACGCCTGTGGCTTTAAATACATTTCGACTTCGTTGAGAGTAAGATTTGGGTCACATAAATGTGCACCCGTACTTGAGAATGTATATTAAAAAATCGCGCCTAAAATATCTACGTCTTGTTACCTTTGGGAAAGACCGTGAAATTTGCTAAACGGTCCTTCCAAATCTACGTATTTTATAACAATTAATTGAGGGCCCCGTGCATTTTATTCTTAAACGAGGCTCATCTCATTTATTTTAAAGGTCAAGCCTATAGTGTACTACATTTTTCTATTTGTTTTTGTCTCTAAAATGAAAGAAAAGTCCTAATTGTTTATCCGTTACCTAGTAATTTGATATTTTAGATCTACAAGCCCATAAAAGTTCAGGTTTATTCCTTATTGGGCTTAATGACAATTCCGCTATTTTTATCCATGAATAAGTTGTATTAGACGGAAATCAGGCCCAAGACTTTTACGACCTAAATTCAAACCTGGCCTGGGAGGCCGAAGAGGCCAAGGCACAACTAACAATCAGTGCACAACAGAAGTTTATTCTTGTGACGTTAAATGTGAAAATATTATAATAACACTGATTCAAAGTGACGTTGTTTTTTTTTTTTGTGTTAGCTAAGATATTGACGTGCATACTGATCTTCACATTCCATTCTTATCTATTTACCTATTTATTTCAATGTATTTTAGATATAGGAAACATGACTTAAATCTAAATTTGCTAAAAGTTTGATTCCAAATCATTAAAATATTATTATGACTGAAAGGCTCATTAGTATTTGTACCTGTATTTGAAACAATCAGCAACTATATTAGAGGATAATACACATAATGAACCAAATTCTCCTTTAATCTTACACTACATACTGTTACTATCATCACTAGTTCTAACTGTTAATAGAAAATACTACTAAATCACATGCATATAAGCTTGCTAATGCACTACTTGAAATGTTAGTCAGTTATACAGTCCATTACATTCAGCATCTATTGGCGTCAAACATAAACAATTTCACTACACTACATTTACAAATCAAATCCACATATGTATGGATAACATATACTTGAGACGTCAAACGTGCAGATTTAATTCCATTTCTTCAACTTGAGGATACATCAATTGGTTAATATAGAAGTGTACCTGATTTTGCAATAAAAGGAGAAATAGGTCAGGTATGCAACAATGAACACAGCAGCAGCAACAGCCAAATCCAGCAATAGAACAGGATTTTGTGAGATTCAAATTTCTTCAAATATCACTCAGAATTTCAGAAGCCAATATCGCAATACTTAAATGATCATAATGACCAAATTTTGAACTCAAATTCATTCCAATTTGAAGCTAATAAACATCTAACTTCCAGCAGCTCAAACCGAGTAAGATTTGGGGTCACTTGATTGAAAATTATCAATGAAACAGTGATTCTAATTCTCTACTGATTTTGTGAGGCTTTTTCTTTGATATTTTTTGAAGGAAATCTAGATCTGGAAGAAGAAAACTGAAGCCTAAAAAATATTATTTTCAGGTCTAAACTATGAAGATATTTTTTGGAATTTTCTGGGGTTCCTGAACTTGTAGGGTTCAAAAAGTCTTTCAGATTCTAAAATCTAGCCAAAAGTCCTGGATTCAATAGAATTGTTGCCTATTTATAGGCAGAAAAACGGGAGGGAATTTCAAATTGTTAATTATCTTAGGAGTCCCTTATTTTAGCTTTATTAGACAAATTACTACACTTATTTGCTTAAGGTTTGCACTAGAACCCATTCTAGAAGGTTCTAGCTAATTCTACCATGTTCTAATTCCTTGGAATTCCTAGTATACCCTCACTTGTATTTGTTTTTCACTGATTTGCCTTTTTATCATGCCCATAGTACCCCTGTTACTAAGCTGAAATTACCAAAAAACTATTCTGAATTTCCCATAGTGCCCTCACCCCCTTAGTTTTATTACTACTGACCCTTTTAATATCCCCAAAAGACCCCTGAAAATTAGTTGAATTTACCCAATTAACCCACAGCCCTTTGAACTTCAGATTTAATTATTAACTACTGGAATTATTCTGAACTTTAACAAACCTAAAATTAACTAACTATTAATCGAGTTTCAATCAGCTATAACCAATCTTTGCTAATTTCTATTGATTAAACTAATATCAAACTACAAACTGAAGTTACTCAATCACAAAACAAAATTATCACTCAAACAAAATTATTACTCAAACACAAAACAGAATTATTACACAATCCACTAATCACAATTAAACAATGGCGATTATCCAATTTTAAAATAAACATATTGACTATGAAAATTTAAAAATTCAACTTATTATCTAACCATCTATAAACTATGAAATTTATCCGAAAAATAAGAAACAAACCAAATCATAAACAAAATTCATCAGAGAAGCAGAACTAAAAACAATTCGAAAGAAGCTAAGTATGAATATCACATCCAAGTATTATCATTAAAGAAGAAGAAACAAAAATTAATTATATCAATTTCAAAATTTATCATATGCTAAATCAGTAAACAACCCTAAACAGAATCATATAGCAAATTTTAGAAAGAAACACATGCATATAAAAGAATCTAAAAAAAATAAAAGATAAAAGAACTTAGCTTTTCGTTATTAATCTGCTCCCTTCTTTTTTTCTCTTTTAAAATAGTCTTGGTTGACCAAAGGTCCGTCCGTACCCTCTTCTTGAAATTTTTTGCCACTGTTACGTTTTTGCTTGTGCATTCTAGGTTTCCGGCGACTTCTAAGGTTTGAGACCCTTGTCACAGTGTTGAGGATGTTAGGAAGGTGGGAGGGTGTGAGTTTTTGGGAGGTTTGGGGTGGCGGCGCCGCAATAAGTGGCGATGGCGGCACTAGGGTTTCGACATTTGGAGGCGTTTGGCTGGTCTTTGAAGAAAAATGGGGGTGGGTCTGAGATGAGGAGGAGTTGTTTGGTGTTAGTTTTATCGGAAAAGGAGGCCGGCCGCCGCCGTGAACGATTTCCGACAGGCGGCATTTTTTTAGGGTGGTCTGTGAAGAAACGAGAGAGACGACAAGCTTTTTTTAGGTTTTTTTCAGGGTT
>MU712683.1:3470-15095 GCA_026770625.1 Nicotiana glauca
TTAATATTTTTTGTATTTTTATTTATTTTATTTTCTGTATTTTTGTATTACTCCTGTATTTATTATTTCTTGGTAATTTCCTTTAATTTTCTGACTTTTTCCTAAATTTAAAGAGTAATTTATTTCTATTTTTGGTATTTTCTAATTAATACAAAAAATGGTACTTTGTTTCGATTTTCTTTGCTTTATTATATTTTCAAAGATAAAACAAATTCAAGTATTTCCATACAATTATCAACAAATTTTCACACAAAAAATTATTTTTGGAATAATTTGCTTGGGGCAAAAATCACGTGCTCACACCGTGCGTGCTCCTCTTGGCTACACAAGTACACAAGAATATCATCAATAAAAACAATAACGAATGAATACAGATATGGCCGAAATACACTATTCATCAAATGCATGAACGTTGTTGGGGCATTAGTCAGCCCAAAGGACATAACAAGAAACTCATAGTGCCCATATCTAGTCCTAAAAGCAATCTTCATAATATCTGAATCCTTGATCTTTAACTGGTGATAACCCGAACGGAGATCAATCCTGGAGAATACCCTTGCCCCGTGAAGCTGGTCAAATAAATCATCAATACGAGGCAGGGGATACTTGTTCTTCATTGTTACTTTGTTCAATTGCATGTAGTCAATGCACATTCTCACGATGCCATCCTTCTTATTCACAAATAGAATTGGTGTACCCCACGGTGACACACTAGGCCGAATGAACCTCTTATCTAGGAGTTCCTGAAGCTGATCCTTTAATTCTTCCAACTCCACTGGTGCCATACAATACGGAGGAATGGAAATGGGCTGAGTGCCCGGCACCAGGTCAATACCAAAATCAATGTCCTTGTCCGGTGGAATGCCCGATAGGTCTGCAGGAAAAACATCGGGAAACTCCCTAACAACTGGGATAAAATCAATGTTAGGAGTCTCAGCTCCAACATCACTCACAAATGCCAAATATGAAAGACAACCCTTCCCAACCATACACTGGGCCTTTAGGAATGAAATCACCCTACTAGGAACATAGTCAGTCACACCACGCCACTCGATCCTCGATACACCCAGTATAGCCAGAGTGACCGTCTTAGCATGACAGTTAAGAATAGCATGACACAGTGATAACAAGTTCATGCCCAAAATAACATCAAAATCCATCATGCTTAATAGCAATAGATCAACTCGGGTCTCCAGACGCCCAATAGTCACCAAACACGACCGATACACATGGTCTACAACAATACTATCGCCCACCGGGGTAGATACATAAATAGGTAAGGCAAGACACCCTCGGGTCGTACCCAAATGATGAGCAAAATATGAGGACACATAAGAATAGTTGGAATCGGGATCAAATAAGACTGAGGCATCCCTATGGCAGACTGAAATAATATTTATAATTACGGCATCTGAAGCAATGGCATCTGTCCTGCCCTGAAGAGCATAAAAATGAGCCTGACCACCACCCGATCAACTCGCGCCTCTGAGGTGACACCTGGCTGCCTGACCCTCACCCCTAGCTGGCAGGGCTGGTGCTGAAGAAACTGGACCAAAAGATGAGGGCTGACCCCTCTGCTGAGATGAGCTAGCAGCACGACGAGGACACTCCCTCTGCATATGGACAAACTCTCCACACTCATAGCAACTCCCAGGTGCTGGGAACTGGGACTGAAGGGAACCTCTCACGCCAGAGTGACTAGCTGATGCACTCGGCCTGGAAGAACCCTGAGCAGACGGGGCATGAGATAAACTCTGTGCTGGAAGAGCGCTGAGAGATGGCTGACCCTACTGAGAACCCCGATCACCACGACCTGAATATGCCCCGCGATACTAGGGACGGGCTGACTAAGCGAGCCTGAAAGAACGACCTCGACCCTGCTGGAACTAGCCCCTCGAAGGAGCGCTACTGTAGCTACCAGAACCTCGAGGCCTCTTGGCCTCTCTCTCCTCTCTATCCTGTCGGCGAGATGTCTCGATCTCGTAGGCAATATCAACGACCTCCTCAAATGAAATACCTAAAACTCTCTCTCTGGTCATCAGAATACAAAGATGATAGTTAAGACCATCCACAAACCTCTTGATCCTCTCGCGGTTTGTTGGAATCATCCATGAGGCATGACGAGCCAACTCAGAATACCTCGCCTCATACTGATACATCGTCATATCTCCCTATCGTAACCACTCAAACTGCCTGCGCAGCTCCTCTCTACGGGACTGCGGTACATACTTCTCCAGGAAGAGACTGGAGAACTCCTGCCAAGTCAAAGGTGCTGCACCAACCATCCTACGCCGCTCATACGCCTCCCACCAAGTGAAGGCAGCCCCAGTAAACTGAAAAGTAGTAAAAGCCACACCGCTGGACTCAAAGACCCCCGCTGTACAGAGCATACGCTGACACCTGTCAAGAAAACCCTGGCATCCTCGCCCTCAGCTCCACTAAATATCGGAGGCTGGAGTCTACCAAACCTCTCGAGGCGAAGCTGCTCATCCTCGGGCATAACTGGAACCCTGAACTCCTGTACTGGAGCAACTGGTTGAGCTAGGGGTGCCTCTGGAGTCTGTAATCCATGCACTACCTGCTCAGGTGTGCGAGCAGCGGGGGTCTGATTGCCTCCCTCGGCCTGTGAAGTAGTTGCTGCTGCTGTGGTGGCTGAAACCACCTGAGCCAAGCCCTTGTAAACTGTTAATATCAGGGCCAATGTCTCCTGAAGATTCGGAATCACAATGGGCACAGGCGGTGCCTGAACTGGTGTTGCTAGAGCCTGGTCCTGAGCTGGGGCAACTAGAGGATCCACAGGTGCTGCCCCTGCTGCTCTGCCTCTACGACGACCACGACCACGACCGCGTCCATGGCCTCTGGTAGCCTCAGTAGGTGGTACTGGTGGTCGTCCATCACGTCTGGTAGCTCGTGTCCTCACCATCTGTGGGAGAATAGAACAAAGAGAAGTTTAGTACTCGGATCAACAAGTCGCACAATAGAATTTCAAGAATGTGAAGTTTTCCTAAAAGGTTCCGCAGCCTCCCGAGGATAAGAACAGACGTCTCCGTACCAATCCGCGAGACTCTACTAAACCAGCTCATGACTTGCGAGACCTAGTAACCTAGCTCTGATACCAACTTGTCACTACCTAAATCCCAAACCCGGCCGTGATGACGCTTGTCGTGAAGACAAGGCCAGCCAGAACAACGCCAACACCTCTTTTTATGCAATTAATGAACATTTATAAATCTAAAACGCATATTAAACAATCATAAAGCGGAAAAATAATGATAAATAGAAGGAAGCCAACCCGACACAATCTAAATCGGGGTGTCACAAGTCATGAGCTACTACAGAGTTACCTCAAGTCTACCAAATAGAATATCTGATACAAGTCTGGAATAACTGAAATAGCATGAAAATAGGGGAGTCAAGGGCGGCGGACGTTGTAAGCACGTAATTTTTTCCCTATGAGAATTACTCCCAAAAAATTCAAAATAAAATAATTTTTAGTTTGTTTGCAATTGTTGTGAATTTAGTGTCATTTTTTTTGTGCATGTTTATTTGTTAAATTAATAAAAAAAATAAAAAATATGTCGCATTTGCATTTAGGATTTAATTCTACAATTAGGGGTAATTAATTTTATCTTACAAAATGAAAATCACAAAAATAGGCATCTTTTGCATTTTAGCCTTTAATGTCCACATTGTGTGATTGTATTGTCATTTAAATTTAGGTGACAATTATTATTATGAGTTAATTAGTATTTTAAGATAATTTTGGTTTTTATAAATTAATCTTAGTATTTTGGTTTTATTAATTAGGAAGTTGAATAATAGAGAAGAACAAAATAGAGAAAATTTGGATTGGGCCATCTTGCAAATTAAGTTACAAGCCCAAACCAAAGCACCCTTACCCAACCCAAAACCCCTTGGCCCAAAAAAGAAAATTTCAGATTTTTAACCAAAAATAATCATAATCACATAACATAAAGTAGTGGGGGGCAAGGGAATTAAGGAAGAAAACAAGGAGAGCAAAACATGGATTAGTGTGTTTTCTTTTAAATTAAAAAATATTTTCTTTTTAATAAAAAATCTGAAAATTTTCGAAATTCTTGCCTATAAATAGAGGAGAAGATTTATGAAAAAAGGGGTGGAAAAAAGAGAGGAAAAAATAGGAGGAGAAGAAAAATAAGGGAGAAAAGAGAGCAGTATACACTCGATATACACTCTGGATACAGAAGTATACACGGACAAAATTTAATTTTTGAGAGTTTCTTTTGAGAATTGAAGAGAGTTCAAAGCTAGAAAGAGAAAACAAAGAGAAATTCCGGAATATATTTTTCTTCTCTATTTTTACTGGTTTTTCTCCGTATTGCTGGGATTTTCTGGATTGAGGTGTTGAAGCTACTGCTGGTTGTTACTGTTGCTGTTGCTGTATTTTCACCGCCCTATTAATTTCCCATTTTCCCCTTCTTTTCAATACCAGGTACACATTCTAAAAACCATGTGTTGATGTAAGCTCGAATTGGAAGTTGAAGTTTTGAAATGAAATAGAAAAGCAAGTTGTTGATTAATATTTGTTGTTATTTTCCGTTTTATTAGTTTTGTCAAATTGTAGTTAGTTCTATAATTTGAAGAATAAATTTGTCATTTAGTCGGCTTGTGAGGGAACACCTTTTGTACTAATATAGAGTAGCCTTTTAAGCATGTAATTAATTAGGACTTTTTCTTTTCTTTTAGAGACAAACTAAATAGAAAAATGTAGTCACTTTAGGATTATCCTTTTAAATAAAAAATGCTACGAGCCTCGCTAAATAAAAAATGAAATTGCGGGGCCCCTCAATAACAATGTTCACTTTTTCTTAAAAAATAACCAAACGCGGTAAATGATTTAAAATTGCATTATAGTATTGAACATGTTTTAAAATCAGATATTTAGCCATTACAATAATTTAAGCGACCGTGCTAGAACCACGGGATCCGGGGGTGCCTAACACCTTCCCTCGGGTCAACAGAATTCCTTACTTAGAATTTCTGGTTCGCAGACTTCATTTGGAAAGTCGAATATTTTCCTCGAATTGGGATTCAAGATAAACCGGTGACTTGGGACACCAAAAGCCAAACCTTTCCCAAGTGGCGACTCTGAAATAAATAAATAATCCCATTTCGAATTTTGTCACTTAAATTGGAAAAAACTCCCTTATGCATTACCCTCGGGGTAGGCGCGTAAAAAGGAGGTGTGACAACTCTGGCGACTCTGCTGGGAAAACAAACCCAGAACCACTGGTTCAGGGTTTAAGAATTCGAGCTTTCAATAATTGTTGTATTTGGCTTATTTATTATCTGTTTGTCTTCATGTGCTAAATATTGCTTCTACCGCTTTGATATTTTGTGAACTGTATATAAACTGTGCCGATACCCACTTCTCCTCTAAGTCTTCTTGAATTTAACATCGGGCATTTGCTGGACATAGCCTGTTCTTCTTTGAGATAGCCGAGGTGCTTGGCACCCGGTGAAGGATTTAGTCACACATGTTTTAGGCGGGGAGTACCACCAGTTAAGCCGGAAAGCCATGCTACCGGTACACTGACCCTCCTCGGCTCAAGTTGTCCGCTCAAGTAAGCCGGTCTAGATACTTTCTCCAACAGGATATTAACTTAGAATAACAAAGCCTCATGTCGGATCCCTAGTATGAACGTTTGTTTGCATCATGTGCATTTTTGAATTAGGAGACTCAACACAGGGGTTGGGTTTGTCTAGGACAGGTGTACCTAAAACGAAAAGACCACCATGATGCATCCTGTTTGTGCATTTGTTTGTTTCGGACCTGCATGCTGGCCGGCTTATTTGAAAAAAAAATATGATTTCCTTATTTCTTATGTCTTTCATGCCAAAAAAGAAAAAAATAATAAAAATCAAAATCCAAAATACGGGTTTCCTTCATTTTAAAATATTTTTCCAAAAAGAAAAAAAAAACAAAAAATATCAGAAACAAAAATCCAAAAAATGCTCTTTAGCTATCTTTATTTTGTAAATATCCATAAAAACTTTGAAAATTTGAGTCCAAAAATATTTTCGCTTTTCTTTAGAAGTGCTTTTGTAAATAAAATAAAAAAACTCAAAAATCCAAAATATTTTTCTTAATAGTCCTTTCGAAATTAAGAGGTAACATCCAAAATCCAAAAATGTTTTCTTTCTTCCTTCGAAAAAGATAAAACAAATAAAAATTCAAATAAAAATATTTTCTTTTTACTTCTAAAATTCCCAAAGTTCCAATCGAAAGAAAAGGAATTTTTAGAAGTCTTTCTTTCAAAAATAAAAATAGAGTCAAATTCAAAAAAAAAAAATCCTTTGCTTCTTTTAAAGCATTTTTTTTATAGAAAATTCTAAAAAACAAACAAACAAACAAAAAAAAATCCATTATTCTTTTAAAGAATTTTTTTTTTTCAAAAATTACAAAAAAAAAAGTTAGCTTATTTGCTCGAACTACGCTGGTTTGATTCTCACCGAATGTGAGATACGTAGGCAACCCTCATCGGGTCCAACCTCCCTTTTTGCAAAAATAGTCCAAAAATATCAAGATTTTAATTTTTGTCATAAATAAGTCGAGTGATGCCATTCTTGTTTAAAATAAGCCGAATGTCCCCAAAAGGGCGCCGGAAGGTTGTTTTTGCAAGAACAGCCACTCTGAGTCATTTTTAAATGGTTTGTGGGCACAACCTTAAAATCTTCCTCCCAGAAGTGCTGAAAGGCCGTATCTGCAAAATAAAGTCCTTTTTTTTCTAAATAAAGAAAATTTTGGAAAAATAGCCACTTTTTCCTTTTAGCTCAAAATAAATCATTAAAATACTCCTTAGATGTCTCTCATAAATAAAAAGAAAAAAATATAAAAATATACAATTTTTGAAAATTTGAGTCCGAAGATATTCCCAAAGTTTCAATAAAAAGAAAAGAAATTTTTAGAAATCTTTCTCTCAAAAAATAAAATCAAAATCAAAAATAAAAAAAAATATTTTTCTTTCTTCTTTTAAAAGCATTTCTTTCAAATATTTCAAAAAAAAAATTAGTTAGTATATTTACTCCATTTCCAATCTGCCCGAACTACGCAAGATCTGATTCATGCGGGGTCATGATACATAGGCAATCCCCATCAGATTCGATCATAGTCATAAAATAAATAGAGTGAAAAATAAACTGAAAAAAAAAGAGAGAAAATTTGAAAAAAGAAAAGAAAAATAGTGAAAAAAAAAAGTGACAAACAAAAGAGAAAAAAAAAAGAGTGCCAAAAAATAAAAGAGCAGAAGAAAGAAAAAAAAAGAGTGAAAAAAAAATATTGAAAAAAAATAAAAATAAAAATAAAATAAAAGGAAAGGTACATACTGAAAGAGCTTATGGTCGGAATGATTTGTGAAGTTAAGGAATGTGATCCGGCACTGAAGGCCATTGCAGCAATTGCCGAGATAGAAGGAAAGCCACAAAATGGCTGCCAAGCACGAAAGTTCCCCATCAGACGGGAGTCTCGGTAGCCAGTCTTGCTATCCTTTCTGCATCCGGATTATATCAGGGGGTGATCCGGATGTTTTACTTTATTGTCTTATTCTGACGTAAACCTTTCTTCTTCAAAATTAAAAAAAAAAAAAAATAAAATTAATATTTCATTGTTGAGGAATGCCTCTTTTCTTAATCTTGTCATTTTTCTTATTCTTTTTTCAGTTCCGTTAAATGCAGATTTCAATAACATGACATGCTTGCGGACTTCATGCCCGGATCCTGAAAGTTGTCAGACCTCAAAATAACGAGTCAAGATCCAGAATGCAAAGAGGATAAGTTTGAGGAAATAAGAAGAAAAAAAAAGTTGGAACAGTTGAAGGAAAATTGGTTCCAGAGTGGAAAATTCCATACATTGCAACAAGAATACTGCCAAAAGAGTGTGTTGTACTTGGGACACATCGAAAGAAATGTCCCCAAAACAACAGTCAATACAAATACAGTAAAAAGGTACTATGTTGGATCCTCCATATAGTTCTAATATTCTCTGGTTGGAATGACGAAGGCTTTCTTTCTCGCTACCCAAACACTATCAACCTTTTGCAAACCCTTTGAGCCGGTTACCATTCTTTGACTATCCTCTTTGGAACCTGAAAGTGTCATTAAAAAAAAAAGAAGAAGGAAGAATTGAAAAATGAAAAAATGAAAAATGAAATAGAAGAAAAATAAAAATACAAAAAAAAAAGAGAAAGAGAAGGAAGAAAAGACAAAGAAAATGAAATAAAAAAAAAAGAGAGGAAAAGGAAAGGAAAAAGAAAGAGAAAACGAAGCGAAATAGAAAAATAAAAGAAAAACAAAAACGTAGTTTCCTAAACTACGTTCTAACTTGATTCCGAAAAGATACGTAGGCAGCCTGTCTCTGGGGTTCAGTCACATCGAATAAAATCCCAATTCCCTCCAAAAATTGAAACTGGGACAGATGATATAATGTTTCGGCCATGAGACCGCCAAAAAAGTTCCAAAGCTGTAATTCAATCCAAATTCTTTTTACCCCAAACCTTGTTCAAGTCCTTCTGATCAATCGGCAAAGAGGTTCAAAATGGGAAGATGGAGTTATTTGGATCTGATACAACAAAATAAGAGAAATAAAATGAGAGAGTCTTATTGGTGAAAATCCACACGGGCACCGTAAGGCGATGGTGAGCAGAGAAAAATCAAAATGAGAGAGTCTTGTTAGTGAAAACCCACACGGGCACTATAAGGCGATGGTGAGAAGAAAAATGAGAAAGGTCAGCTCGTGAAAACTCGCAAAGGGCGCCCCTGATCGAAAAAAGGATCCTCACAGCCATCGGCGCCGACAAAGTCCTGGCAAGGTTTCTCAAGTTTTGAAGAAAAAGTTGTGATGAATTTCTGAGAGTCGGACGGTTTACAGAGATCAGGCATCCAGTCCAAAAGACATGTCATGTTCATTGAAGTCCGCATGTACTCCAGATAAGTCCTTTTTTCCTTTCCTCGAAAAGGACACATCTTGTTTAAACTCATTCTCCATCCCCTTGTTTATTTTCTTTGAATCCCTTTCGGTCTAACTCTGTTCCAAAACTAAGACAAAGAAAGGAGGGTAAGATTGATTTATAGGGTTCTCAGTTGGTGCGAGCTAATGTGCAAAAAGATACCCAGCCTCAGCAGGTGCTTCAAGTCGACCTCGACTGGCCATGGCAGCCGATGCTCAGGAATCAAAACTCTTGGAAGGAGAAAATCAAATTAAAGCGCCTAAAGGCAATTGAAGTTGAAAGGGTTGAGTCCCACGTGGCTAATCGCCTGAGTAAAAGTTGAAGAAGCCAAGGTACCCCAGATGCTTTAAAATTGAAGTTGGAAGAAAGAAGCCAGAAATGAAAGGCCTACACAAAGTCAAAATAAAGTTGGAAAGGTTAAGTCCCACGCGACTAGCCATTGCAGTTAAGTTTGAGGATCAAAAGTTCCCCAATGTTCCGAAGAAAAGAAAGAAAGAAAAAAAAAGAAGAAAAAAAGAAAAAAAGAAAAGAAAAGGAATTTCAGAAAGGAAAGGCCTACGAAGGCAAAATAAAGTCGAAAAGGTTGAGTTTCACCGACCAACCGTCATGGCAAAATCTGAAAAAAAAATAGAGGTTCTCAGGGCCTGAAATGAAATTGGTCCCCAGGAAACGAGCAGTTGCAATTGAGATATTCATCAAAGAAGCTGGGCCGGGATCAAAACAATGAAGGCCACAAAATCAACCACCGTTTCAAACTAACAATTGTTCTTTGTTTGAAAACATGAAACATGTGCAATCCAAAGGAACCTTGCAAGAAGCAGGTGCAACAAAAGAGAAACTGCACAAGGGCTAGAAACAGCTTTGCAGCAATAATTAATCCAAAAGGGAAGTCTCTTCCAAATTCTTTCCTGCATTTTCACTCATTTTTCTTAAATAAAAAAAATAAAGAAAAAAGAAAGAAGAAAAGAAGTGAAAATAAAAACTCCAAAAAAAAATATAAAATAAAATAAAATAAAAACAAATCATGGTAGTATAGCACCCCATTCCTCAAATATCCCGGCCAAAAAACCAAGGATCTCCCTGGCATAACCCAAGGAGCCTTTTCTTTCCAAATCCCGGCCAAAAAAATGAGGATCTCCCTCGCATAACCCAAGGAGCTTTGTCTTTCCAAATCCCGGCCAAAAAACCGAGGATCTCCCTGGCATAACCCAAGGAGCCTTTTCTTTCCAAATCCCAGCCAAAAAACCGAGGATCTCCCTGGCATAACCCAAGGAGCTTTGTCTTTCCAAATACCGACCAAAAAACCAAGGATCTCCCTGGCATAACCCAAGGAGCCTTTTCTTTCCAAATCCCGGCCAAAAAACCGAGGATCTCCCTGGCATAACCCAAGGAGCCTTTTCTTTCCAAATCCCAGCCAAAAAACCAAGGATCTCTCTGGCATAACCCAAGGAGCTTTGTCTTTCCAAATCCCGGCCAAAAAACCGAGGATCTCTCTGGCATAACCCAAGGAGCCTTTTCTTTCCAAAATCCCGGCATAACACGAGGATCTCCCTGGCATAACCCAAGGAGCTTTTTCTTTCCAAAATCCCGGCATAACCCGCGGATCTCCCTGGCATAACCCAAGGAGCTTTTTCTTTCCAAAATCCCAGCATAACCCGCGGATCTCCCCTGGCATAACCCAATGAGCTTTTTCTTTCCAAAATTCCGGCATAACCCGTGGATATCCCTGGCATAACCCAATGAGCCTTTTCTTTCCAAATCCCGGCATAACCCGTGGACCTTCCTAGCATCACCCAAGGAGCCTTTTCTTTCCAAATCCCGGCATAACCCGTGGACCTTTCCGGCATAACCCGATGACCTTCCCGGCATAACCCGTGGACCCTTCCGGCATAACCCGTTTCCTGGCATAACCCGTGGACCTTCCCAGCATAACCCGTGGACCTTTCTGGCATAACCCGATGACTTTCCCGGCATAACCCGTGGACCTTTCCGGCATAACCCGATGACTTTCCCAGCATAACCCGTGGACCTTTCTGGCATAACACGATAATTTTCCCGGCATAACCCGTGGACTTTTCCGGCATAACCCGATGACTTTTCCGGCATAATCCGTGGACCTTTCCGGCATAACCCGATGACTTTCCCAGCATAACCCGTGGACCTTTTCCGGCATAACCCTATGATTTTCTTGGCATAACCCGTGAACTTTTCCGGCATAACCCGATGACTTTCCCGGCATAACCCGTGGACCATTTCCGGCATAATCCGATGATTCTTTCCTGGCATAACCCGTGGACCTTTTCCGGCATAACCCGATGACTTTTCCAACATAAGCCGTGGACCTTTCCGGCATCACCCAATTATTCTTTCTGGCATAACCCGATGACTTTCCCGGCATAACCTGTGGATCTTCCAGCATAACCCGATGACCTCCCGGCGTAACTCGAGGACCCTTCTCTCTTTTCCGGCATAACCTAGCCATTTCCCAACATAACCTGGATCCGTTCACAAGGATACACAATCCTAATTTGACTGTTGAAATATTTATCACAACTAACTCACCAAATTTTCCTAGTGAAAACTGGGGCAGAAAATTTCGTTCGTTTGTTTGTTTTGATGTCTTGAGCAGGTTGCCCTCACA
>MU712683.1:16871-37546 GCA_026770625.1 Nicotiana glauca
CGGTGACTTGGGACACCAAAAGCCAAACCTTTCCCAAGTGGCGACTCTGAAATAAATAAATAATCTCATTTCGAATATTGTCACTTAAATTGGAAAAACTCCCTTACGCCTTACCCTCGGGGTAGGCGCGTAAAAAAGAGGCGTGACAGACGTCAACAGCTACCTCGATACTCCGATGTTGCTGCCTGATCTGGGAAGGATGTCAGTGCTCAGGTGCGTACTCTACTAATCCTTAATATGCACGCATGGTGCATGGAGTAATGTGAGTACTCCAACCTAGTGAGTAACAATAATAAATAATAACTGAAAGTAAGAAAACACATAACAGCACAAGGCAGTTCTATATTAGGCAGTAAATTACTTAAAATACCAAATCAGTGGAAGTCAAATGAAATCTCAGCTTTTAAAGGCCAGTGAATCAGGTAAAACAGCAATTAAGTAGTAAATAGTGAAAAACTGCTCTTCGATCCCAGTAACAATCGCTCAACACAATAATAGCCCCTCGGGCTCAATCTTTCTTAGGTGACACTCAGAATAATATCATATAATAATCGCTGCGGCGTACAACCCGATCCATATCTCGCTGCGGCGTGCAGCCCGATCCATATGGGTATCCGCGCTCACTGTGGGGGTGCAGAATTCGGAGGAGCTCCTACGGCCCAAGCGCAATACTGCTGCGACGTGCAGCCCGATCCACATAAACAACTGTTGCGGCATGCAGCCTGATCCATATATGTATTCGCTGCGGCGTGCAGCCTGATCCATAATATATATATATAACACCCTCATTGTTGGGTTCTGAACCCCTCTCAGTCATTTCTGGACACAGTAGTATAAAGTAGGGACCCCAGTCCGCATGTTTCCCTTATTTTTAGAATTAACACATATCAAACCTGTTCGCATTATTTTAAACAAGTAGAAAAATGACTGAGGATGTGATTTTCAATAATTAAAGTGAGGAAATCAGTTATAATACCCCTAAGGTTTCTACAAGTCGCACGAGGCCCCAAACATGGCAACTAGCCCAAATCATGATGATAAACAAAATAGCTCAGTCAAATACGCGGTAAAATATCAAATGGGACGGACCAAATCACAATCCCCAATAGTGAACAACCCCGCGCTCATCATTGAGCAAGCGTTTTACCTCGATACAACACTACGTTGTGCAAATCCGGGGTTTTGAACCCGCAAGATATCATTTACTATCATTACTCACCTCAAGCCGGCCAAAATCCTAGCTCGCTATGCCCTTGCCTCGCAAATCGACCTCCTCGCGCGTCGAATCTGATCAAAACCACAACAAATATGTTACAATAAGCTAAAGGAACATAACCCAATCAAAAAGACTCAAAAAATATCGAAAATCACAAAATTTGTAAAAGCCGAGCCCCGGGCCCACTTCTCGAAAAATCAAAAAATTAATATCACCGGATTTCTTATCTCGCCACGAGTCTATACATATCAAGATTACCGAAATCAGAGTCCATTTGACCCCTTAAATTCCACTTTTAAATACCAAATTTCCAAGCCCTAGTTTTACCCTCTTTTGATGAATTTTCCACAAATTTCTATGTTTATTCTACCATTAAATTATGTATTTAGGTCAAGGAACTCACCTCCAATCACACCTAGTCGGAATCCCCTTCATGTCCAAGAGCTCTCAAGGTTGCTCAAAAATGGTGGAAATGAGACTTGGTTCGCGGATGAAATGTCTAATAAAAACCATCTGCCCAGGCTTATTTTCCTCTATGCGAACGCGGGGGACCTCTCGCGTTCGTGATGAACAAAATCCGCCTCTGCCAAAAATACCCTTCACGAACGCGGTTGCACCCACGCTGACGCGAAGGTCTGGACCCTTAAGCTTACGCGAACGCGGACAGCACCGCGCAAATGTGAAGGGCAAAAGCCGTGGAACCCAACTCCTTATACGCGAACGCGTATGCCTTCACGCGAACGCGATGACTCATCACCTGATCCTTCCGCGATCGCGATGACCATGACGCGAATACGAAGGTCAAAACATTGGTCCTAAAATTCCCTTCTATGCGTTCGCGACTCACCAACGCGAACGCGAAGACCAATTCTTCTGCAACAAAATAGCTGGAAAACCTACAATCTTCAAAGGCCAAAATTGGTCTGATTGACCATCCGAAGTCACCCCGAGGCCCCCGGGACCTCAACCAAAAGCACCAAACCACCTTCAAACATTATTCAAACTCGCTCCAATCATCAAAACACATCCAACAACGCTAAAGTCATCAATTCTCACCGAATTCAAGCCTAAGTTTCTCAAAAACTTCCGAAATACGCATTTGATCAAAAACCCGACCAAAACACCTCCGAATGACCTGAAATTTTGCACACACATCCAAAATCACCTAACAAAGCTACATAAACTCTTGGAATTCAACTTCGATCCTCGGACCAAAATCTCACCTATCAACCAGAATTAGCCAAAATACTAACTTCGCCAATTCAAGCCTAATTCTATACCGGACCTCCAAAATCAATTCCGATCACACTCCTAAGTCACAAATCAACCCCCGAAGCTAACCGAATCACTGGAAATCGCATCCGAGCCCTGTAACTCAATAGTAAACATCTGGTTGACCTTTTCCAAAACAAGTCTTCCTTAAAGAGACTACGTGTCTCATTTCCTACCAAAACCAATCCAATTTGACTCGATCACATCAAATACCAATAATGAAGCATAGAGAAATATAAGATGGGGGAAACGGGGCGGTAACTCACATGACGACGTGCCGGGTCATCACAGTGGTGTACAATCTCAGGCCATCGGCCTCATAATCATAAATCAGCGTATCCTCACAACACAGGCCCTCGACCTTACTCAGTCAGAATCTTATAAGCCACTCGGGCAACAACAAAACATGATGCTCAGCCCAATTATCATTTAAAATATCATTTAATGTATTAAAAATAAGTAAACATGGCTGAGTTATGAAAGCATTAGAATATAACATGACTGAGTACAAGTATAATGTCAAAACAGTGAGGAAATATCAGTTTAAATCCCTTAAGGATCCAAATAGTTGGCACGAGGCCCAAATAAAGCATTAAACCCAAAATATGATGACAACAAATAGTTTTCAATCGAATACACGATAAAACAGTCATTCGGGATGGACTAAGTCACAATCCCCAACAGTGCACGACCCCATGCTTGTCATCTAGCGTGTGCGTCACCTCAATATAGCACTACGATGTACAATCCGGGGTTTCATACCCTCAAGACAACATTTACAATCATTACTCACCTTAATCCGGTCAAAACTCTAGCTCGCGATGCCTTTGCCCTTCGAATCGGCCTCCGAATGCTCCAAATCTAAACCAAAATTAGTTCAAAACCATCAAAATATGCTAAGGGAACAAAGCCTACTTGAAAGAAATCAAATTACAACAAAAATCCCGAAATTGGCCAAACCCGATCCTCGGGCCCACATCTCGGATTTTGATAAAAATTATAGCAATAGATTCCTTATCTCCTCACAAGTTCATACATATCAAAAGTACCAAAATCCAACCACCATTGGCCCCTCAAATCCTCAAGTCTAGGTCTCTAATACCAAGCCCTAGTTTCCCCAATTTTAACCTTTAATCTCCACTAATACCATGATTAACTAATGGAAAAATATCATAAACTCAAACAATGAAGCTTAGGGAACTTACACAACTGATTCTCTTCGATTTACCCGTGATTTCACTACCCTAGCTCGATTCCCATCTTCAAAAATGGAGAACTTAGCCAAAAATTCGCGAAGGAAATATGTTATACCTTCTGGCCCAGGGATTTCCGCACCTGCGGCCCAGATACCACTTATATTGTACCGCATTTGCGGTCAATGAGCCGCCTCTGCGGTTTTTCACTTAAGCCCCAAAACACCGCATCTGCAATGCATTGACCGCACTTGCACCATCACAGGTGCAGATCCTCAGCCGCTTCTGTGGAACCCTTTTCGCATCTGCGGGGGTCGCACCTACGGCCTCCCAACCGCATATACGGTTATGACAGCAAACTCTAACTTCAGCTGCCATTTCAAACTTCCATTCTTTCCGTCAACCTCACGAAATCACCCCGAGGCCCCCCGGGACCTCAACCAAAAGCACAAACAAGTCACATACCACCATCCAAACTTGTACCAATCTTCAAAATACCTCAAACAACATCTAATCAACAAAAACACATCGGATTCAAGCCTAAGTTTCCAAATCTTCCAAATTACGCCTTTGATAAAAAATGCAACCAAACTACATCTGAATTACATGAAATTTTGCACAAACATCCCAAATGATACAACAGAACTACTAAAACTCTCAGAATTCCATTCTGACCCCTATATCAAAATCTCACATATCAATCGAAAAATGCCAAAATTCCAATTTTGCCAATTCAAGCCTAAATCTACTTCGGTCCTTCAAAACACATTTTGGTCACGCTCCTAAGTCCCAAATCACCTCCCAAAGCTATCTGAACCATCATAACTCACATCCGAATCCTCCACTGTTGACTTATCCAACTTAAGCTTCCTCAAAAGACTAAGTATCTCAAGCCTTCTCAAAACCTTTCCGAACCCGAGCCAACCAACCCGATCACATATAGAACCGATAAACAAAGCAATAAGAAGTAGAAATGGGGGAAACAGAGCGGTAACTCATGAGACGACTGGTCGGATCGTCATATAGGTATTTTAATGGTATTAATTAGTCTCCTAATTTAACTCTACCGTATATTCCTACTCTCCCCAAGTTTCTCTCTCCAAATCCAACCCCCTCATCCACGTATCAAACCATACCCCACGATTTCCTCTTCAATCACCCACTATTTCCTCTTCTAAAATCAATGAAAATCTGTAACCCCTCTACCATTAACAATCATTAAAAAGCTTTGAAGCTTTGAATTTGAATTTGGGTTTTTAAAAGATATTGTTTGTTTGGATTGGATGTTATTGCAAAGAATTGAGAATTCTCTCTACGTCTCTCTCTATCTCTCAATCCCAAATTTTAGTAATATAAAGCAAAGGAAAATAGAGCAATAATTCCACCATTGACATCCATTAAAAAGTTTTGAAGCTTTGAATTTGAATTTGAATTTTCAAAAATTATTATTTGTTTGGATTGGGTGTGTGTTGCAAAATAACCGGAAATATAGTTTGGAGTTTATATCTCAATTTTGAGGAGTTTTGGTAAATATTAGACCTAGTTTTGGCTGAATTTCAAATTAAAACTCGAAAAAAAGAAGAAGAAGACATGACATACATTATATTGCAGAAATTATAGTAAAATTGTAGAAATATTATAGAAAAATTGTATTATGTTTTGTTGTTTTTATTCATTTAAATATTGCATGAAAGTTGAACAACGTTGTATAAAAATTATATTTAAGTTGTATGATATTGTAGTTGTATATAAATGAGTAGAAATAATATACGAAAATTGTAGATAAGTTGTATAATATATAATTAGTTGTTTAAAATTTGTTTTTACTATGTATAAATCAGATACAAAATATACAAAAGACATATTGTATAAAGTTTGTATTTAAGTTGTATGTTATTGTAGTTGTATTTAACTTGGTAGAAATAATGTGTGAAAGTTGTAGATGAATTATATAATATATAATTAGTTGTATGAAATTTATTTTTACTATGTATAAATTAGATACAAAAGACATATTGTATAAAAATTGTATTTAAGTGGTATTATATTATAGCTGTATATAACTGAGTAGAAATAATGTATGAAAATTGTAGATAAGTTGAATAATATATAATTAGTTGTATGAAATTTATTTTTACTATGTGTTTAAGTTGTATGATATTGTAATTGTATATAACTGGGTATAAATAATGTATGAAAGTTATAAATAAGTTTTACAAGACTATGACATAAGCTTTGGGATTTTTTCGGTCTCTTTTACTTTAGACAATGTGATATTGAAATTATATAAGGTAGTTGAAGGGGCAATTGTTGGTTATTCTTGGTTATTATTATCTTGTATTTGTAAACAATAATTCTGAAAAATAGAACGTTAGCGTATAAATATAAATATAAATAAAAGATTAAATAATTCGAGCCCACTGAATTCACAGTATTTCCTTAAGGAATTTAATCCCCTCCTACTACCCAAGATTATGGTTTATTTCCTCCCAGGATAGAACGAATTACACACTGGTGTAGCGGTACTTCAAACCCCAGTGTTTCAGCGAACACAAAGTTCGGCAGCAAATCACACTTACGGATGCTTTGTTTGTAGTTTAAAACAATGCAGAACAAGGGAGGAGAACTCAGAAGTCGAATGGAAATTCTGAGAGGAAGGAATGCAAAGTATAGCCAACGTTGAGTCTTAACTGAAGAGGAGAGGAGAGCTTTCAAGTGTTTTCAGTGCGTCTTCTCCAACTGTTGCTACTCATATTTATAGCAGTAGTTGAGAGACCC
Source organism: Nicotiana glauca (assembly GCA_026770625.1). Classification (NCBI taxonomy): domain Eukaryota; kingdom Viridiplantae; phylum Streptophyta; class Magnoliopsida; order Solanales; family Solanaceae; genus Nicotiana; species Nicotiana glauca. The sequence continues at coordinate 23,331 of MU712683.1, forward strand.
GTCACCCTCCATGGTGGAGCATGCACTTTCTTGGTGGGAGGAACACTTGGCCATGGTGGGAGGAGCACTAGGCGGTTGTTGCAACGGATTGGAACATAGTCGTTACAAATGCGAATAATCTTACGTTAATATTTACTATTAACAAATAAGTTTGGTCCAAAAAATTAATCAATCAATTGATCATTTGACCAAATCCAAATCCAAATCCAAATCTGAATCCGAATCCGAAGCCGAAACCGAACCGAAGCCAAAGCCGAAGCCGAAGCTGAAGCCGCTCCGAGCCGATCCGAGCGAGCGATGATGATGACGGCGCGAGGCTTGCCTTCTTCCTAACTCTTTAAAAGCTACATGAAGTGCATTTGTATATATACCCACCAAAATTCTTATCCTCTTCCAATGAGGGACAATGTCTCATTAAAAAGAGAGGGAAACTTAAAATTTTACTCAAAATTTTATTTTTCCTCCATTTCCCATTCACCCTCTTTTTAATATCTTTCCAAATTAAAATATAAAACTCAATAATCCCCCAAGCAAGGATTAATTGCATCTGGATAAGTAGGTTTCCCTTTGAAATTTCCATAGTGAACTTATGTCGAATATATTTGGTCGATCGGTAGATTTGATATCTTTAAACCGTCAAACTTAGTGTATACCTGGACAACCATACGTCACACAATCAATCCTTAACCGTCTTTGGTTCTCATTGTTGTGTTCGTCTTAGCCATGAACACCGTCTGGTTTCATAAGTGCGTAGAGAATTGGCCTTGCAAAATTCTCCTTGAAACGGCTAACACTTTACACTTACATAGGTGATTCCTAAACGTGTCATCCTGTAGATACACTATTTGATATACCACGTATCAAATTTAAAAATCATTAAAAAGCCTTAATGCTTTATCCTTGGTACTGAACATTGTCTCATCACGAGAATGGACCAAAGGTCTTGTCATCAATGAAGCATTTACAGTAGAAGCAATAATTGAGAAGTTGCCTCCATTGTGAAAGGACTTCAAAAATTATTTGAAACACAAACGAAAGGAGATGTCCCTTGAAGATCTCATTATTCGGTTGAGAATCGAACAGGATAATAAAGCTGCTGAAAGGAGAGGCCAAGGAAATTCAACAATAATGGAATCAAATATTGTTGAAGATAACAAAAAGAGAAAGAAGGCTTCAGGTCCGAAATATAACCCAAGCAAGAAGCGGTTCAGTGGAAACTGCTACAACTGTGGGAAAATCGGACACAAATCTACGAAGTGTCATGCTCGGAAGAAAGACAAGAAAAGGGGTCAAGCAAACATGGTAGAAAAACATGATGATGTTGATAACTTGTGTGCCATGCTTTCTGAATGCAACTTGGTGGGAAATTCGAAGGAGTGGTGGAATGATTCTGGAGCCACTTGCCATATTTGTGCCACGAGAGAAGCATTTTCTACATATGCTTCTGCCGGACTCGAAGAGACGCTTTCTGTGGGGAATGCTGCTATAGAAAAAATTGAAGGATATGGGAAGATATTTCTCAAGATGACTTCTGGCAAGGTCATGACTTTAAACAATGTCCTTCATGTTCCCGAAATTAGGATGAACTTAGTCTCTGCTGGACTTCTTGTTACGCACGGTTTTAAGTGCGTTTTTGTGTCCGACAAGGTTGAAATAAGTAAGAATGATATGTTTGTAGGAAAAGGTTACCTCACCGAGGGCCTTTTCAAGCTGAATGTAATGATTATTGAAAATAATAATAAAATTTCAGCTTCGTCTTACTTACTTGAGTCAAATAATTTATGGCAATAAACGTTTGGGTCATGTCAATTATAAAACCTTGCGAAAAATGATTAACTTGGAATTATTGCCTAAGTTTGAATGCGAAAAATTAAAATGTCAAATATGTGTGGAATCTAAGTATGTTAGACATCTTTATAAGTCGGTTGAAAGGAATTCAAATCCTTTAGACTTAATTCACACAGATATTTGTGACATGAGGTCAATATCATCTCGTGGTGGAAAGAAGTATTTCATAACATTTATTGACGACAGTACTCGATATTGCTACGTTTACTTACTTAATAGTAAAGATGAAGCAATAGATGCATTCAAGCAATACCAAAATGAAATTGAAACTCAACTTAACAAGAAAATCAAAATGATAAGAAGTGATAGGGGTGGTGAATATGAATCTCCTTTTGAACAAATATGTTTAGAATATGGAATCATTCATCAAACAATGGCCCCTTACACACCCCAATCCAATGAGATTGCAGAAAGAAAGAATCGTCCATTAAAGGAGATGATGAACGCATTATTGATAAGTTCTGGATTGCCACAGAACTTGTGGGGGGAAGCCGCTCTTACGGCTAACCGAATACTAAATCGATTACCCCATAGCAAAATACAATCCATTCCATATGAAAAATATAAAGGAAGAAAGCCCAACTTGAATTATTTAAAAGTGTGGGGGTGTTTGGAAAAAGTGCAAGTTTCTAAACCCAAAAGGGTAAAAATAGGACCGAAAACAGTTGATTGTGTTTTCATAGGATATGCGACCAATAGTAAAGCATATCGATTTCTGGTTCATAAATCAGAAAATCCCAACATTCATAATAATACGGTTATAGAATCAGATAATGCTGAGTTCTTTGAAAATATATATCCGTATAAAAAGGAATGCGAGTCGATTGGTGAAGGATCTAAACGACCTCGGGAAGAAACAAAAGAAAGTACATTTAATCAGGAGGATCCAAGATGTAGTAAACGTCAAAGAACGTCTACTTCGTTTGGACCAGACTTTGTGACTTTCTGATTGGAATATGAGCCTAAAACATTTAAAGAAACTATGTCTTCTTCGGAATCATTATTCTGGAAAGAGGCAGTCAATAGTGAAATAGAATCCATATTGAACAACCATACATGGGAATTGGTTGATCTTCCTCCTGGAAATAAACCTTTGGGTAGTAAATGGATTTTTAAAAGAAAAATGAAAGATGATGGCACTATTGATAAATTTAAGGCAAGACTTGTTGTCAAAGGGTATAGACAACGAGAAGGTCTTGACTACTTTGATACATATTCTCCAGTGACGAGAATTACGTCCATACGAACGCTAGTAGCTTTAGCTGCAGTTTATGGTCTTGAAATTCATCAAATGGACGTAAAGACAGCCTTCTTAAATGGAGATTTGGAGGAAGAAATCTACATGGAACAACCTGAAGGGTTTGTGGTTCCAGATAAAGAAAAAAAGGTATGTAGACTTGTTAAGCCTTTCTACGGACTAAAACAAGCACCTAAACAATGGCATGCGAAATTTGACCAAACAATGTTGTCAAATGGTTTTAAGATAAATGAATGTGATAAATGTGTGTACATTAAAAATGTTTCAAATCACATAGTCATTGTTTGCCTATATGTGGATGATATGTTGATAATGAGTAATGACATTGCCAACATAAATGCGACTAAGCGTATGCTAACTAGCAAGTTTGATATGAAGGAATTTGGAGTTGCGGATTTAATTCTGGAGATTAAGATCCAAAAGACTCCTCAATGTTTGGCATTGTCACAATCTCATTATATTAAAACAGTACTGAAAAAATTCAAGCACTTGGGCTTTAAAGTTGCAAAGACTCCAATTGACGTGAATCTTGCATTAGCAAAGAACAAAGGCCAAAGTATATCACAATTGGATTATGCTCGTGTGTTGGGATGCTTAATGTACATTATGAATTGTACACGACCATATATAGCTTGTGCTATAAGTAAACTGAGTCGATACACGAGCAATCCAGGTCAATCTCATTGGATGGCCATGAAACAAGTTTTGGAATATTTATAACATACCCAAAACTTTGATTTGCACTACAGTAAATATCCTACGGTGATTGAAGGATATTGTGATGCAAATTGGATCACCAGTTCAACTGATTTGAAGTCCACAAGTGGATATGTATTCACCATTGGTGGAGGAGCGGTATCTTGGAAGTCGTCCAAACAAACTTGTATTGCACGCTCCACAATGGAGGCTGAGTTGGTTATTCTTGGTTATTATTGATAAATTCCTTAAGCTTGTTGGTTATTCTTGGTTATTATTATCTTGTATTTGTAAACAATAATTCTGAAAAATAGAACGTTAGCGTATAAATATAAATATAAATAAAAGATTAAATAATTCGAGCCCACTGAATTTACAGTGTTTCCTTAAGGAATTTAATCCCCTCCTAGTACCCAAGGTTATGGATTATTTTCTCCCAGGATAGAACGAATTACACACTAGTGTAGCGGTACTTCAAACCCAAGTGTTTCAGCGAACACAAAGTTCGGCAGCAAATCCGAAGCCGAGCCGAGCGAGCGACGACGACGACGACGACGACGACGACGCGAGGCTTGCCTTCTTCCTAATTCTTTAAGAGCTACATGAAGTGCATTTGTATATATACCTACCAAAATTCTTATCATCTTCCAATGAGAGACAATATCTCATTAAAAAGAGAGGGAAACTTAAAATTTTACTCAAAATTTCATTTTCTCTCCATTTTTCATTCACCCAATTTTTGATATCTTTCCATAGTAAAATATAAAACTCCATAGCAATTAGTGTCATAATTGTACATAGCTGGAGGAAAAGTGGTGGGACACAAATGCACGGATTGTTTTCTTGTGTCCTCAATCGTACAAGAATCATGAATTCTTTACCAAAATAAAACTAAAATTAAAATTTGTGAATTTTAATCTTAGTGAATTAATCTAGGTTGTCCGCTTGGAGCGAACATTACATAATCCTGGTGAAAGCATAAAGAGTTTGAAGACTGACCTTTTAGAAATAAATTTAGTATCTTACCAGAATTTGTTTTCATAATAATATTCATGATCATGCACGTTGTGGTTGAGAGTTTATGCTCCACTTTAATGCAAATGGTTAAATTGTTTGTTTTTGATTTTGATAATAATAATATTTATAGATATCTGCAATTGAAAAGTCAACTGGGAATGGGAAGAAAGTAGCAGAATTATAGATCACTACTTTGATTGAGATGTTAATGAGATTGAAACAGAGTGGGGCTCCCTCTTGTACTCCAAAATTGTATTCGAATTTAGTGATGCAGTTGTTAGTATTTTTGGTGATCTAGTGAAGAAGAAAAAAAAAAGGTAAAGAGTGTAACTCAATTTCTTAATTGAAAGCACTAATAAAGGATTGAGAGCCTTTTAAGGTGGAATGTATATATTTTGTAAATAAAACTTGTATAGGTAGAGTAATTTACTAAACATAACATTTAAGGTAATAAAATTTCCAATAATGTATAAGAATAAAAAAATCCCAATGATTTGTATTTGGGCTTATTTAAATTGTTGGGCATGGAATCGGACAAAAACTATAAGTCCAAACCTGGTGTTAAAATGTTAAGAAAGATTCATGAATACCTATAGAATTCAAATTTAGAGAAATGTTCATAAAGTATTTGTATTCGTTCATCCAAGGCATAGAAATAAAGAAAAACTGAATGCACTCACGGAAGACCTACACTTAAAACAGGTGAAGTGCTACAAGATGTTGCTCTATTGTTTCAGTTCTACAGATTGAATTTGCTATAAAATTAAAATATATCTACGAATGGTATTTTTTTATAAGTACAGCATAAATATAATATAAGTATTTGTTGTCGCTTAATTTTTTCATTACCCATCCCTACTTCATTCTTTTTTCTTTCTTTTCGTCCTCCTTTTCTCCTTTATTTTTCGTCCTCTCTTTCTCCTTTTTTTTTTTATTATTCCCTTTCTGTATTTTCTCTCTTTTCTTTTTCGTTCTCTTTTTAAATTTCATTTAAATTTTCCTTATTTTTCCATAGTCGATTCCATTCACCTTTTGGCTCCTTTATTTTTTATTTATGTTATTTTTTTCTGTAATAAAAAAGATAAGTGATATAGTACACTTTTTTCTTATTTTTTCTATATTAATTATTAGAAAATAACATATATATTATACTTTTTTTTTATTTTTATCTATTTTATGATATTTGTATCACTGTAAATATTTTTAGCATATAGTATACCAGAATAATATACTAGTATCCTAATAAATTGTCATATTATTGTCTAAGATAATAGTGTAAAGTAATACCATATAAATATACAAAATACGTATACTAATATTTTGTGTGTACTCGTATGCCTTCTTTTGGTGCCGAGAATAATACATTCTAGAAACTCCATTAAACACCTTGTTTAAGAAAAGATTTGAAAAAACACGAGAACTCCATTATAAAATAGAAAAGACCCAGGTAAATTTTTTTTAAAAAGGACGAATTTGTGACGATATTTATTATGTTATACCGTATATTGTAACAACATACTATTATAAGAAATTATATATTATTAAATTGTGACGACCCGACCCGTCGTCTCATGAGTTACCGTTCCGTTTCCCCTATTTTATGCTTCTTCATGTTTCATTATCAGTATTTGGTGTGTTATAGTGGTTTCAGATTGGTTTTGACAAGAAATGAGACACTTAATCTCTTTAAGGAAGGCTTAAGTTGGAAAAGTCAACTGGACGCTGACTTATGAGTTATAGGGCTCGGATGTGATTTTCGGTGATTCGGTTAGTTTCGGGGGATAATTTATGACTTAGGAGTGTGATCGAAATTCATTTTGGAGGTCCGGTGTAGAATTAGGCTTGAATTGGCAAAGTTAGCATTTTGGCGAATTCCGGTCGATAGGTGAAATTTTCATCCGAGGGTCGGAATGGAATTTCGAAAGTTGCTATAGCTTTGATATGTGATTTGTGATGTGTATGCAAAATTTCAGGTCATTCGGACGTCGTTTGGTTGGGTTTTGATCTAATGCGTGTTTCGGAAGTTTTGAAGAAAACTTAGGTTTGAATCCGATGTAATTTAATGGTTTTAGCATTTTTTGGTGTATTTTGATGATTGGAACAAGTTTGAATAATGTTTTAGGATGTGTTGGTGCTTTTGGTTGAGGTCCCGGGGGCCTCGGGGTGAATTCAAATGGTTAAACGGGGAGTTTTGGAGGTTGCATATTGCTGAAGATTTGTTGCATCTGGTATTTTCGCTTCTGCGGGTCTTGGACCGCAGAAGCGGAAGCGCTTAAGCGGAGGATTTTACCGCAGAAGTGATCCATGATTTGGTAAGGTAGTTCCGCAGAAGCGGAACATTCTTCGCATCAGCGGGCCCGCAGAAGCGGACGGGTAATCGCAGAAGCGATTTTGATCTATAGACAGAGTTCCGCAGAAGCGGAAAATATGTCGTAGAAGCGGCCTTGGACTTTAAATGAAATTCAGCAGAAGCGGAAAATAACCACAGAAGCGGTATCGCGGAAGCGGGTATGGGGACCGCAGAAGAGGAAACTCCTGGAGCCAGAAGGGTTTTATATTCATTTTTGTTCCGCGAAGCTTATGTTATTTCCACCATTTTAAGCGAGCTTGAGAGCTATTGGACGGAATTGAAGGGGGATTTCGACTAGGTGTGATTGGAGGTAAGTCCCTTGGACTAAATACATGAAATTATAATAGATTTAACATGAAAATTGGTTGAAATTCATCAAAAGGTTTGAATAATATTTTAGGACCGCAGAAGCGGAGGCGCTTAAGCGGAGGATTTTACCGCATAAGCGATCCATGTTTTGGTAAGGTAGTTCCGCAGAAGCGGAACGTTGTTTGCATCAGCGGGTCCGCAGAAGCGGACGGGTAAACGCAGAAGCGATTTTGATCTATAGATAGAGTTCCGCAGAAGTGGAAAATATGTCGCAGAAGCGGCCTTGGACTTTTAATGAAATTCAACAGAAGCGAAAAACAACCGCAGAAGCGGTATCGCGGAAGCAGGTATGGGGACCGCAGAAGCGGAACCCCTAGAGCCAGAAGGGTTTTATATTTATTTTTGTTTCGCGAAGCTTATGTTATTTCCACCATTATTAAGCGAGCTTGAGAGCTATTGGACGGAATTGAAGGGGGATTTCGACTAGGTGTGATTGGAGGTAAGTCCCTTGGCCTAAATCATAAAATTATGATAGATTTAACATGAAAATTGGTTGAAATTCATCAAAAGGGGGTAAAAGCTAGGGCTTGAAAATTTGTAATTTTAAAAAATGGAATTTGAAGGATCAAATGGACTCCGATTTTGGTAAATTTGATATGTATGAACTCGTGGCGAGACGAGGAATCCGGTGATGTAAATTTTGTAATTTTTTGAAAAGTGGGCCCAGGGTTCAGGTATTGCTAGTTTCGAAATTTTTGCTATTTCTCGATTGTTTTCGATTGGGTATTGTTCCTTTAGCATATTGTGATGTATTCGCTCTGATTTTGGTTAGATACGACGAACGTGGAGGCCGGTTTGAGGGGCAAAGGCGTCGCGGGCTAGAGATTTCACCGTTTCGAGGTGAGTAATACTTGTAAATGATATCCTGAGGGTTTGAAACCCCAGATTTGCACATCATAGTACTGTATTGAGCTGACTTGCACGTCGAAAACGAGCGTGTGGTAGAGCACCGTTGGGGATTGTGACTTGGTCCATCCCGGTTGTTGATTTTTACCGCGTGTTTGATTGAAACTACTTTTCATCATCATTATTTGGGCTGATTGCCATGTTTGGGCTTCGCGCCAACTATGTGAATCCTTTAGGGATTGATATCACTATTTTCACATTACTTTGCATATTGTTTGATCTCGGTCTAGGGCTTTAATACTGTTTTGCAAACTCAGCTATTTTTCTAAGATTTGAAAACTTAAACAACATTTAATTGACGTTTTGAGCTGAGAACTATGATTTTAATAGTGCCCAAGTGGCTTATGTGCATTTCTGGACTGAGCATGGATCGGGCTGCGCGCCGTAGCAGTGTTTGGTGATTTCTGGATATATGGATGACTCGAGCTGCACGCCGCAGCAGTGTTACATTGATATTGCGCTTGGGCAGTAGGAGCCCCTCCGGAGTCTGAACCCCCACAGTGAGCGCGGGTACCCAAATGGATCGGGTTGCACGCCGTAGCGGTCATATGCATTGCATTCATGCATTGATTCCTATTTGTACTACGTATCATGACATTCAGCACTCTCATTTCATTGGCATCCATGCTACTTCTTGCACTGTTTACCAGATACCTTGGATTTGATTGGTAGTGGAGTGTTGTGCCCGATGGGCTAACTTATGTGCTGATTTGCACTATCTGTTTTCGCATTCATTTGCTTAACTGTTGGAAAGAATATTATCAAAGGAAGTTTTAACCGAGCCCAAATATTTTCTTAAGGATTTTCACGGTTTTACTATTTTCTCAAAGATTTGCACTGCCCTATATAGCATGATGGAGTGCTTTACGTGTTTTCTTACCGCTCGGTTATTATTTACTTTTATTGCTCACTGAGTTGGAGTACTCACTTTACTCCCTACACCTCGCGTGCAGTTGCAGGTCTTGTTCACTCGGTAGCGGGTTATTAGCTGATTGAAGGTATTACTATGGTAGCTGAGCAAGGTGACCGCCAGCGTTCGCGGCACCGAGTTTTTTCCTCTTGATTTTCAGATTTTATTCTATGCATTACAAACTTTGTAGTTGTATTAAAAATCCTTCTAGATGCTCGTGACTTGTGACACCCCGGTCGGGCTGTGATGGGTTGTAGATATCGATTATTATTGTTATTAAGTTGTATTTATCTATTCACTTATGTTTAATAATTTTTAAAAGAGCGGTCGTTGTTCTGTTGGCTGGCCTTGTCTTCACGAGAGGCGCCATCACGACCGGGTTTGGAAATTGGGTCGTGACAAGTTGGTATCAAAGCCTAGGTTACTAGGTCTCACGAGTTATGAGCAGGTTTAATAGAGTCTCGCGGATCAGTACGGAGACGTCTGTATTTATCCTCGAGAGGCTGCAGAACCTTTAGGAAAACTTCACTTTCTTGGAATTCTTATCGTGCGTACTTAATTCAGCTTGAAAAGAAACTCTTGAAATTCCTTCCACGCGTTTGTATGCACACCTTAGCGCTTAATATCAGATGTGCCTTGATGGCTTGTGATTCCCCGATCAAGGGGCGAGAAGTAATCTCCGTGAGTTTGATGTTGGGCCAGTCTGGAGGACTTGAGGCCGGATCTTGCCTATGGCTTGAGCACTGAGGTGCTGATTGTGTGAGCAAGTGTTTTGAACTTATATGTTCGATATTGTCCTTATTAGCCGGAATGGCGGTTGGATATCCATTTGGCGAGTATGTTAGTACTGCGAGATGTATTTATATGACTTGGTAGTGACGAAGAAGTCTGCTGGATAATAGGTTAACCGTTAAGTGATTCGTCTCCTATTGTGATTTGATGTGTGTGAGCACGTGATTTTTACCCTAAGCAAATTATTCCAAAAATATCAAATAAAATGATTTTATAATTTTAAGAATTGTGTTGCATCCTTTTATTAATTGGTCACATAATAACTCATAATTAAAATACAAAAAATGTATATGCTTTAAGATTCTTAATTTTATATTTTTTTTAGTATTAACGTATTTTCAAAAATAATAGAAGAGAAATCATAAAAAGTAGTTCATTTTAGCTTTGATTGTTTTAATTAAAAAAACTACTACAAAATGGTTAGTAAAATAATTTTTGGAGTTTAATTAGAATAATTTTTAATTTTAATCTCAATTTTATAAATCAGAAAATACAAATACATATATTATATATATACATAATTTTTTGGGCCAAAATACCCAACCCAAAATACCCAACCCAAAATACCCAACCCAAAATAAATACCCAACCCAAATAAAAACCTTGAAAATATCGGATATACGCTCACAAAGAGACACGGAAATACCGTGTCTCTATCTTCATTCTCTATCTTCATCTCTATCTCACCATCTGAATGAAGAAAACTGAGGCGATATATACAAAGAGAAACAGGAAGCGAGAGGGGAGGAGTTCTAGAGAGAGTTCTGGAAAGCAGTGAGAGGAAAGAGAACCAAAATTCGGAAAAGAAAAACTCACAGAGAAAAGGAATTTCAGATTTCAAAATCTAGATTATAGGGCTCTCAATTTCTTCTAATTTTTATCGTTGTTCTTATTTCATCTCTCGCCATGGAATTCGATTAAGCTGAGTTGATTTCCAAGTGTGTCGCTGTTGCTGCTGGGTGTGGATTCCAGTTGGTTTTGGTTGTTTTCTCTCCGGCGATTCCAGTTGAAAGTTCCTTTCGAAGGATTATTAGATTCGATTTGAATCTCTTATTCTGTTTTTACGTCAAGGTACTCTTCTCCATTTTGATAATGTAATTTGATTTGGAAAACTCGTGTTCTATAAAAAATAATTTCGTGAAGTTATAGGTTCTCCTCTGTTAAGAGAACAACCATCAGCGTCGATTTGAATGTCATGTTTATGACTAATTTTATAGACGCAACATGAGATTTTCCTATGCCCTCTCACATAATTAGTTTTGTGTTGTTTTGTTCGTTGAAGTAAGTGCTTGAATTCAAATCGTCATTTGAATCAATTTATTAATCTTGGATTTGAATATTTCTTATAAGTTTTTCTGTGATAGCTTGAAGTTCTGATTCTCATTTAGATTTGAAATTACAAACCACACATTTTAGCTTAGGTGATTATTGACAGTAGGCCTTCTTCATTGGATTTTGGTTGAAGACGAGTCGAGTGAGACATATTTCCATTTGGTTCTCCAGTCGTTGTCGTTGATCTGAGTACTCGTCACATTTCGACTTGCTACTGTTTGTTTCATAGGTTTCTGATTCGAAGTAGTTGCTGTTGCTTTGACCAAGTTATGCATTCTGTTTTTGCTGTTTTTATTTCGATTTTTACCAGTTGAGTTTAGCTCGTCGGCCTTCCTTGCATTTTCAGTCACAAAATTCATTAGAAGAAATGGAAGTTCAATCCCCTATTCTCCTTTTATTGTGTTAATGATGGTGCTTAGGATGGCATTTGGTTCGACTCAACTGCGTTTGTGTTCCGAAATGAGGCTTTGAAGAACATCTCTCTGTTTTCCCTGTTTTTTTTTTTTTTCCTTGTTCTAGGTGTTTTGATGCATTGTATTCTATTGACTATCAACATTATTCTTCTAAGAGTTGAGTTTGGTTTGCATTTGGTGGGAGTACTCAATTTGTTAGTAAATATCCTATATTTGAATGTTGATTTTTGACAATCGAATTTTTGTTTCTGCATTTGATCCTGAACTATCACGAAATTGAGATGAGTAACTAGTCTAGTGGACTCAATAGCTACTTTTATATGCAACGTGGACTGCTTTTGAATTCTTTTACTGTATATTTCAGTCACAGCATGTTGTTAAAGCACAAATAACCATTTTACTTCAGGGATAGATCGTAAGACAATAGTCAGTTGGTCTAGGTAATATTCCTTTTGAATTCCTGCCTCTATGTTTAATGCCTAAATTTAGTTTACTAAACCTTTGTGTTTAAATTTATGGTCGTATAGTGCTAATCTTTCTAGGATCTTTGAGTTTCATTGGAGCACCGCTAACCCATCCAGATTCCTCGATCTTCTTTTGAGCAAAACGAGAGGCAACCCGCGATCCTCTTCTTTTCCAATCCAACAACAGCAACCTTTCCCTCTTTTTCCCTCTCTTCAACCATGCCGTAGCAGCAGAGAACAACAGAAGAGATCCCTCATCGGCTAACCTTCACATTCTTCCCCATCAAAACCAAACCAATAGACCCCTGCCCCCTCATTTTTGACTCCAATTTCAATAGAGAACAATCAATTCAAACAGCTGTGAAAATACATACCCTGAGAGATTCATCTTGACTAGAAAGAAAGGAAAAACCAACCGTGAAACAGTTCGAAGTTTGGCCATAAACACGAGCAAAATTCCAGCTTGAAATCATTCTCAAACCTGCTCCAAAATGAGTTGAAAACAGTAGCAAAACGAGCAACCACATAGTGAGAGGGGACGAGGATCTTAAGCTCCATTCCGCCCTTTCATTTTCTAATTTCGTCTTTCTCTTTCGTTCATAAAACAAAAAAAAAAAAACAGGAAAAAAAATCCGTTTGCTGCCTTTTAAACCTGAAAAGATGCATTTCAGTTCTTAATTTTTGATTTCCTCTCATGGAGTTTGATTTGTACTCGAGTCGGAAAATCAGAGGTTTCGTTAGAGGTCGCCATCGATGTTGTCACTGTCTGTGCGAGTGCACTGCTCTTGTTCGAGGTCAGATCGAGCTCATCTGATAGAGGCGTCATTTTCTGATTTTCGTTCCAAAATAGAGATTGTTTAAGTTTTGAAATCGAGTCGAGGTGCTGATCGATATTTCCAGTCGCGTATCCAATTGCTCGTTCAGAGATTTGCTGTTGGATATCTGTTTGGAGTTCAATGTAAATTCAATATTCAATTTTTAAGGAAAAGTTGTTTCACATTAAAGGTCAATCTCTTTACTCTTTTCTATTGCTATATACATGATGGTTTAAGCTATAGTATCAACCCATTTAAGAATAGTTTGTAGAAGGAATCTATCATTTCTTTTGGTTTATCAACTATGAGCCAAGATTTTCAGATTTTGCTTAGTCCTAAGTTTTCCTCATAGATTTTTCTTGATATTTGTTAAATTATCTTTGATTAGTTTTAATCTTGTGTAGAGTTTCTTATTTCAATTTAAAGTATAATGAATTGAGTATTCTCATGTGCACAGGTTTAGAATGAAAGCTTCTGTGATGATTTTTAGGTCCATCTTATTGAAAGTTGTCTGCATTTTGAATTTTTAGAATAATCAAAGGTTTCTTTAAGAATTCACATGCATGGTTCTAAAATGGGTTGATATATAGTTTAATCATGTTTCTTCCCATCATTTATTCTGATAATTCCATACCTAGTTGTAAGATGTTTGTTTTCTTAGCTTTATATTGATATAATAATTAGATTCGGTAGTGCATGAATTAAGAGGAAAAAATAGAATTTAATGCCTTAATGACATGAATTGTATTATGGATACGGATCCCTCGGCGTGATTGCGGGGCCCTCATTAGTTTACTTAATAAAAATACTTAGAGATTCGGGACGGGCCATTTAGCAAATTTCATGGCCTTCCCAAAAGATAACAACACGTTATCCTCTCTAGGCGCAATTTTAACTAAAATTACCTCCTTAAATTGGGGTGTGCATCGATTGCAACCTAAATCCAAATCTCGGCAAAATCTAAAAATGTATTAATGATCACGTGTACCCTGGTGGTAACGAGGTTAAAAACGCATTTTCATGACGTCGCAATTCTTAAAATAAAC
>MU712689.1:0-16781 GCA_026770625.1 Nicotiana glauca
GAGAGAGAATGGTCGGGCTTGCCTAGCAGTTGTGTTGGGCGCCATCACGACCGGGATTTGGGGTCGTGACACTTTGGGTCATCACATTCTTCAGACAGCCAATAACTCTACTGAGTCTCCGGGACACCTGTATCTGTACACATGGTGCAGGGAGTAAAGTGAGTACTCCAACTCAGTGAGTAATAAATAGATATACTGACTGAAGATAAGAAATCACGAAATATTACAACGTAGAGCTATAACTAGCAATCCAGCACATTTAATGGTGAAATAGCAGCAAATCAATGACAGGTAAATCAGATAGATACCAATGCATGAATGCGATGCAATGCATATGACCGTTGCGGCGTGCAACCCGATCCATTTGGGTACCCGCGCTCTTTGTGTGGGTTCAGACCCCGGAGGGGCTCCTACAGCCCAAGCGCATTATCGACATAACATCGCTGCGGCATGCAGCACGATTCATACTCAGTCCAGAATATGCATGTAAACCACTCGGGTAATTTCAGAGTAATAGCTCTTAGCTCACAATGTTAGAAAAATGTTGTTTAAGTTTCAAATCTTAGAATTATGGCTGAACATTTCAAAAACAGTGTTTATACTCACGACTGAAATCATTTAACATGCCAAGTGATATGGAAACAGTGATAATAATCCCTGAAGGATGCAAATGATTGGCACAAAGCCCAAATATATCCATAAAATCCAAGTAGGATGATTACCAAATAATTTCTAGTCAAGAACACAGTATGAACATCACTCGGGACGGACTAAGTCACAATCCCCAATCACAAACGACCCCGCACTCATCATAGAGTACGTGTCTCGCCTCAATATAGCGTCACGATGCGATACTCCGGGTTTCAAACCCTCAGGTCATCATCGACATCTATTACTCACCTCAAGCCGGCCCAAAATCTAGGTCGCTATGCCTTTTCCCCTTGAATCGACCTCCTTGCGCATCGAATCTGATCAAAACCACAAAGAATACGTTACAATAGGCCAAGAGTCTTTCCAAGAGTATATACATATCAAATTTACCAAAATCGGAGTCCATTTGACCCTCCAAATTCCATTTTTAACTTATGATTTCTCAAGCCCTAACTTAACCTATTTTTGATGAATTTTCACCAATTTCCATGTTAATTCTACCATAAACTCGAATAATTAGGCCAAGGGACTTACCTCCAATCGATTCTTAGTCAAAACTCTAAAGAATACTCGCCCAAAGCTCTCAAGGTCGCTCAACAATGGTGGAAAAATACCCCATGCTCGCGGATGACATATAACATTTAAACCCTTCTGCCCAGTCGACTTTTGCTTCTGCGGTCCCGCTTCCACTTATGCGGCCAAAAATCCCACTTTTGTGGTTCTCATTAAAAATTCCAAATTTCGCTTTTGCGGCTCAGATTCCGCTTCTGCGGAACTTCCTCTTGAGACCCAAAACCACTTATGCAATTTACCGTCCGCTTCTGCGGACCTGCTGATGCGAAAATGATTCCGCTTGTGCGGAACAACTCCACCAAACCCCTGACCGCTTTTGCGATACCTCACCCGCTTCTGCGGAACCGCTTCTGCGGTTCATTTCCGCAGAAGCGAAAATACCAGATATCGGCAAAAATGAACCTGCAACAAACTTCAAAAACTCTCTGTTTAAACACCCGAACTCACCCCGAGGCCCCCGGGGCCTCTACCAAAAACACCAACACATCCTAAAACCTCATTCAAACTTGTTCCAATCCTCAAAACACATCAAGCAACGCTTAAAACCATCAAATCACATTGGATTCAAGCCTAAGTTTCTTAAAAACTTCTGAATTACGCATTCGATTAAAAACCCGACCAAAACACCTCCGAATGACCCGATATTTTGCAATATATCCAAAATCACCTAACGGAGCTACTGCAACTCTCGGAATCCCATTCCGACCCTCGAATCAAAATCTCACCTATCAACCGGAATTCGCCAAAATACTAACTTCGCCAATTCAAGCCTAATTCTACACTGGACCTCCAAAATCACTTCCGATCACACTCCTAAGTCACAAATCACCTCCCGAAGCTAAATGAATCACCGGAATTCACATCCGAGTCCTCTAAATCATAGGTCAACGTCCAGTTAACTTTTCCAAACCAAGCATTCCTTAAAGAGACTAAGTGTCTCATTTTCTATCAAAACCAGTCCAATTCAACTCTAACACCACCGATGCCAATAATGAAACATGAAGAAGAAATTAACGGGGAAAACGGGGTAGTAACACATGAGACGATGGGTCGGGTTTCACATCCTCCCCAACTTAAACAAATGCTCGTCCTCGAGCGGGTCAAGAAACATACCTGAAGCCTCAAATAGGTGAGGGTATCTGCTCCGCATCTCCTGCTCGGTCACCCAGGTAGCCTCCTCCACGGGCCGACCTCTCCATTGCACCTTCACCGAAGCTATATCCTTTGATCTCAATCTCCGAACCTGACGACCCAAAATAGCCATTGGCTCCACATCATAAGTCAAATCATCATCCAACTGGACCGTGCTGAAGTCTAACACATGAGACGGGTCCCCAACATACTTCCGAAGCATAGAAACATGGAATACCGGATGAACCCTCAACAAGCTGGGTGGAAAAGCAAGCATATAATCCACCTCCCCAATCCTCCTAAGTATCTCAAAAGGACCAATGAGCCGCAGACTCAACTTTCCTTTCTTTCCAAATCTCATAACGCCTTTCATAGGTGAAACCTTCAACAAGACCTTCTCGCCCACCATATAAGATACATCTCGAACCTTCCGGTCCACATAACTCTTCTGACGCGACTGAGCTATACGAAGTCTCTCTTGGATCACTTTCACCTTCTCTAAGGCATCCTAAACCAACTCTGTCCCCAATAGCCTAGCCTCGCCGGGATCAAACCAACCAATCGGGGATCTATACTGTCTCCCATATAAGGCCTCATACGGCGCCATCTGAATACTGGATTGATAGCTGTTGTTGTAAGAAAACTCTGCAAGTGGCAAGAACTCAGCCCAAGAACCTCCAAAATCAATAACACAGGCACGCAACATGTCCTCCAATATCTGAATAATACGCTCGGACTGCCCGTCCGTCTGAGGATGAAACGCTATGCTCAACTCTACCCGTGTACCCAACTCTCGCTGAAAAGTCCTCAAAAACTGGGAAGTGAACTGAGTACCCCTATCTGAGATAATAGAAACTGGGACCCCACGCAACCGTACAATCTCCCGGATGAAAATCCCTGCCAGCCGCTCCGAACAATAAGTAGTACACACCGGAATGAAGTGCGCGGACTTGGTCAGCCAATCCACAATCACCCAAATCGAATCAAACTTCCTCTAGGTACGAGGGAGACCACTCACAAAATCCATAGTAATCCTCTCCCACTTCCACTCTGGAATATCCATCCGCTGAAATACACTACCGAGCCTCTGATGCTCGTATTTGACCTGCTCACAGTTGAGACACCGAGCTACATAACTCACAATATCTTTCTTCATTCTCCCCCACCAGTAGTGCTGCCTCAAATCCTGATACATCTTCGCGGCACCCGGATGAATGGAATACCGCGAGCTGTGGGCCTCCTCTAATATCAACTCCCGAAGCCTATCCATATTGGGCACGCAAATCCGTTGCATCCTCAACACACCATCATCATCAATAGTCACATCTCTGGCATCATCATGCTGGACCCTATCCTTAAGGACAAGCAAATGCGGATCATAATACTGGCGCTCTCTAATGCGGTCATACAAGGAAGATCGAGAAACCACACAAGCCAACACCCGACTAGGCTCCGAAATGTCTAACCTCACCATCGGATTGGCCAAAGCCTGAACATCGACTACGAAGGGCCTCTCCCCAACTGGAATGTACGCCAAACTACCCATACTCACCGCCTTCCGGCTCAAAGCATCGGCCACTACATTGCCCTTCCCCGGATGATACAAAATGGTAATATCATAGTCCTCGAGTAATTCAAGCCACCTCCGCTGCCTCAAATTAAGATCCTTCTGCCTGAACAGATGCTGAAGACTGCGATGATCAGTGAATACCTCACAACATACGCCATATAAATAGTGCCTCCAAAATTTTAAAGCATGAACTATAGCAGCCAACTCCAATTCATGTACATGGTAGTTCTTCTCATGGGGCTTCAACTGACAAGAAGCATATGCAATAACTCTACCCTCCTGCATCAACACACATCTGATCCCAACTCTCGAAGCATCACAATACACAGTGTAAGAACCTGAAGCTAATGGCAATACCAATACTGGAGCTGTGGTCAAAGCTGTCTTGAGCTTCTGAAAGCTCTCCTCGCACTCATCCGACCATACAAATGGTGCATTCTTATGCGTTAACTTGGTCAAAGGCGAAGCAATAGATGAAAAACCCTGAACAAACCGGCGATAATAACCCGCCAAACAGAGGAAACTCCGAATCTCCATGGCTGAGATGGTCTAGGCCAACTCTGCACTGCCTCTATCTTCTTCGGATCAACCTGAATACCATCATTGGACACCACGTGACCCAGGAAAGCCACAGAACCAAGCCAGAACTCACATTTGGAGAACTTTGCATAAAGATTCTCCTCCATCAACCTCTGTAATACCACTCTCAAATGTTGTGCGTGCTCCTCCTGGCTATGCGAGTACACCAGGATGTCATCAATAAACATAATCACAAATGAATCCAGATACGGCCGAAATACACTGTTCATCAAGTGCATGAATGCGGCGGGGCATTAGTCAGCCCAAAACACATAACCATAAACTTATAGTGCCCATATCTCGTCCTGAAAGTCGTCTTCATAATATCTGAGTCCCTAATCTTCAGTTAGTGATAGCCTGAACGAAGATCAACCTTGGAGAATACCTTTGCCCCCTGAAGCTGGTCAAACAAATCATCAATACGGGGCAGAGGATACTTGTTCTTCACTGTCACCTTGTTCAGTTGCCTGTAGTCAATGCACATTTTCATTGTGCCATCTTTCTTCTTCACAAATAAGATCGGTGCACCCCACGGTGACACACTCGGACGAATGAACCCCTTATCTAGGAGTTCCTGAAGCTGCTCCTTCAACTCCTTTAACTCTGCCGGTGCCATACGATATGGAGGAATAGAGATGGGCTGAGTGTCCAGCACTAGATCAATACCGAAATCAATGTCCCTGTCCGGTGGCATGCCCGGCAGGTATGCTGGAAATACAGCAGGAAAATCCCTCACAACGGGAACAGAATCAAGACTAGGAGTATCAGCTCCGACATCTCTCACAAAAGCCAAATACGATGAACAACCTTTCCCAACCATCCGCTGGGCCTTTAGGGAAGAGATCACCTTGCTGGGTACATAGTCAGTCATACCACACCACTTAATCCTCGGAACACCCAGTATGGCCAATGTGAATATCTTAGCATGACAGTCTAGAATAGCATGGCACGGAGTTAACCAGTCCATGCCCAGGATAACATTGAAATCTACCATGCTCAGCAATAACAAATCAACTCGGGTCTCCAGACCCCCAATAGTCACCAGACAAGACCGATATACATGGTCTACAATAATAGTATCGCCCACCGGGGTAGATACATGCACAGGCAAGGCAAGACAACCACAGATCGTACCCAGATAATGGATAAAATATGAAGACACATAAGAGTAGGTAGAACCGGGATCAAACAAGACAGAGGCATCCCTGTGGCAGACTGAGATAGTACCTGTGATTACAGCATCTGATGCAATAGCGTCCCTCCTGTCTGGGAGAGCATAGAATCGAGCCTGGCCACCGCCCCTACCTGACTGGGAGGATGCTGAAGTAGATGGAGTAGAAGATGAGGGCTGATCCCTCTGCTGAGGCCGACTACCACGAAGCCGAGGACACTGTCTCCTCATATGGCCAAACTCACCACACTCAAA
This sequence comes from Nicotiana glauca, assembly GCA_026770625.1. Taxonomy (NCBI): domain Eukaryota; kingdom Viridiplantae; phylum Streptophyta; class Magnoliopsida; order Solanales; family Solanaceae; genus Nicotiana; species Nicotiana glauca. The sequence continues at coordinate 5,931 of MU712689.1, forward strand.
GCAACTACCTGGTACTGGAGAAGGGGACTGAAGGGAACCCCTCACTGTTGAAGAACCCTGGGCTGAAGAGGTAGGAGTAGAGCTCTGTGTTGGGAGGGAACTAAGTGAAGACTGGCCCTGCTGAAACCCCTGAGGACCACGGCCTGAAGAAGCCCCACTGTACTCTGGACAACCAGACTGAGGAGGCCTGAAGGAACGACCTCTGCCACGTTGGAACTGGCCCCTAGACGGAGCACCACTAAAACTACCTGAACCTCAAGGCCTCTTGGCCTCCCTCTCCTTATGCTCCCTACGGTGAACCATCTCGAACTCTCGAGCCATGTCAACTACCTTCTTAAATGAGGCACCCATAACCCTCTCTTTGGTGATCAAAATATGAAGTGAATAGTTGAGGCCATCCACGAACCTCATAATCCTCTCCCGATCTATCGAGATCATCCAAGTAGCATGCCGAGCTAACTGCGTAACCTCATCTCATACTGGGTCACAGACATGTCTCCCTAAACCAACCACTCAAACTGACGACGCAGCTCCTCCCTGCAAGACTGCGGTACGTACTTCTCCAGAAAGAGAGTGGAGAACTGCTCCCACGTGAGGGGCGCGGCACCAACAGGCCTACGCCTCTCGAAATCCGCCCACCATGTAAATGCAGGCCCTGAGAACTAGAAATTAGTAAAAGCCACTGCACTCGACTCCAAAATCCTTGCGGTGTGAAGCATACGCAGACACTTGTCTAGAAATCAATGGGCATCCTCACCCTCCGCACCACTGAATGTCGGAGGCTAGAGCCTACCAAACCTCTCCAGTCGACGCTGCTCATCGTCTGGCATAGCTGGAACCACATAATCTGGAGCTGGTGCGACTGGTGAAACTGGGGCAACTGGTGCAACTGGCTGAGCTGGGGCTGCTCCCGGTGTCTGCAATCCCTGAACAACCTGCTCAGGTGTGCGAGCAGCGGGGGTCTGATGACCTCCCCCGGTCTGTGAGGTAGCTGCTGCAGTGGTGGCTGAGACTGCTTGAGCCAGGCCAGTGCAGACGGATAGAATCTGAGCTAATGCCTCCTGGAGACCAGGAATCACAATGGGCACTGCCGGTGCCTGAACCGGTACTGCTGGAGCATCTACAGCTGGACGCTGGTGCTAAACCGGGGCAGCTGGTGGATCTACAGGTGCTGCCCTCGCTGGTCTGCCTCGACCACGACCACGACCGCGCCCACGGCCTCTAGTGGGTGGTAATGGTGGTCGTCTTCCACGTCCGGTAGCACGGGTTCTCGCCATCTGCGAGAGAATAGAATACAGAAGTTTAGTTCCCAGGTCAACAAAGTCGCACGACAAGAATTTCAAGAATATGAAGTGTTTCCTAAAGGTTCTGCAGCCTCTCGAGGATAAATACAGATGTCTCCATACCGATCCGCGAGACTCTACTAAACCGGCTCATGACTCATGAGGCCTAGTAACCTAGGATCTGATACCAACTTGTCACAACCCCAATCTCGGTCGTGATGGCGCCCAGCACAAATGGTAGGAAAGCCCGACCATTCAAACACTCCCAAATCCAAACACGCAACCCGTTACCAATTAATAGAGTTAGATTATCAGATAATATAGTTCCAACCAGTGATAATAGACAGAAATAGTATGGAAACCATAACAATACCAATACAACTCCCAATAGATCTGGGGTCACAAGTCTAGAGCCTCTAAATACAATTGAGTAGCAAAATCTAAACAGATGAGAGTCTAGGATGCGGAAAAACAAAGGGATATGGGAGAAGTTGAGTCCTGCGGACGCAAGGTAGCTACCTCGACAACTCCGGGGTAAGTCTGCAAACAGCCAATAACTCTACTGAGTCTCCGGGACACCTGTATCTGCACACATGGTGCAGGGAGTAAAGTGAGTACTCCAACTCAGTGAGTAATAAACATATATAATGACTGAAGATAAGAAATCACGAAATATTACAACGTAGAGCTATAACTGGCGATCCAACACATTTAACGCTTAAATAGCAGCAAATAAATGACAGGTAAATCAGATAGATACCAATGCATGAATGCGATGCAATGCATATGACCGCTGCGGCGCGCAGCCCGATTCATTTGGGTACCCGCGCTTACTGTGGGGGTTCAGACTCCGGAGGGGCTCCTACAGCCCAAGCGCAATATCGACATAACATCGCTACGGCGTGCAGCTCGATCCATACCCAGTCCAGAATATGCATGTAAACCATTCGGGTAATTTTAGAGTAATAGCTCTCAGCTCACAATGTCAGAAAAATGTAGTTTAAGTTTCAAATCTTAGAATTATGGCTGAACATTTCAAAAACAGTGTTTATACTCAGGACTGAAATCATTTAACATGCCAAGTGATATGGAAACAGTAATAATAATCCCTGAATGATGCAAATGATCGGCACAAAGCCCAAAAATATCCATAAAATCCAAGTTGGATGATTACCAAATAATTTCTAGTCTAGAACACAGTATGAACATCACTCGGGATGGACTAAGTCACAATCCCTAATCACAAACGACCCCGCACTCGTCATAGAGTACGTGTCTCGCCTCAATATAGCATCACGATGCGATATTCCGGGGTTTCAAACCCTCAGGTCATCAACTACATCTATTACTCACCTCAAGCCGGCCCAAAATCTAGCTCGCTATGCCTTTTCCCCTTGAATCGACCTCCTCCCATGTCGAATATGATCAAAACCACAAAGAATACGTTACAATAGGCCAAAGAAACATAACCCAATCGAAAAGACTCGAAAAGCATCAAAAATCACGAAGTTGGCAAAGCCCGAGCCCCGGGCCCACTTCTCAAAAAATTATAAAATTTACATCACCGGATTCCTTGTCTTGCCACGAGTCTATACATATCAAATTTACCAAAATCGGAGTCCATTTGACCTTCCAAATTCCATTTTTAACTTATGATTTCTCAAGCCCTAACTTAACCCATTTTTGATGAATTTCCACCAATTTCCATGTTAATTCTACCATAAACTTGAATAATTAGGCCAAGGGACTTACCTCCAATCGATTCTCAGTCAAAACTCTCAAGAATACTCGCCCAAAGTTCTCAAGGTCGCTCAACAATGGTGGAAAAATACCCCATGCTTGCGGATGACATATAACATTTAAACCCTTCTGCCCAGTCAACTTTCGCTTCTGCGGTCCTGCTTCCGCTTATGCAGCCAAAAATCCCTCTTTTGCAGTTCTCATTAAAAATTCCAAATTTCGCTTTTGCGGCTTAGATTCCGCTTCTACGGAACTTCCTCTTGAGACCCAAAACAGCTTCTACGATTTACCGTCCACTTCTTCGGACCCGCTGATGCGAAAATGGTTCCTCTTCTGCGGAACTACTCCACCAAACCCCTGACCGCTTTTGCAATCCCTCACACGCTTCTACAGAATCACTTCTGCGGTTCATTTCCACAGAAGCGGAAATACCAGATACCAGCAAAAATGAACCTGCAACAAACTTCAAAAACTCTCCGTTTAAACACCCGAACTCACCCCGAGGCCCCCGGGGCCTCAACCAAAAACACCAACACATCCTAAAACCTAATTCAAACTTGTTCCAATCCTCAAAACACATCAAACAACGCTAAAACCATCAAATCACATCGGATTCAAGCCTAAGTTTCTTAAAAACTTCTGAATTACACATTCGATTAAAAACCCAAACAAAACACCTTTGAATGACCCGAAATTTTGCACACATATCCAAAATCACCTAACGGAGCTACTGCAACTCTCAGAATCCCATTCCGACTCTCAGATCAAAATCTCACCTATCAACCGGAATTCGCCAAAATACTAACTTCGCCAATTCAAGCCTAATTCTACACCGGACCTCCAAAATCACTTTCCATCACACTCCTAAGTCACAAATCACCTCTCGAAGCTAAATGAATCACCGGAATTCACATCCGAGCCCTCTAACTCATAGGTCAATGTTTGGTTGACTTTCCAAACCAAGCCTTCCTTAAAGAGACTAAGTGTCTCATTTCCTATCAAAACCAATACAATTCAACTCTCACACCACCGATGCTGATAACGAAACATGAAGAAGAAATAAACGGGAAAATGGGGTAGTAACACATGAGACGACGGGTCGGGTCGTCACACTTAACTAAACTTTCCTTAAACCGTTTGAGGTTGTACTTTACTTAAAAAGGAATTTCTACTATGTTTTAATTTATTGATTTATCGTATTAAAGGTAATGATTCATTCGATATTGTACTTTAATTGAAAAGGGTATTTTCTTTATCAAATTATTTTTAAAAAAAACAACTCCATCTTTTCTTGTTCATTTCCTAATTGGGTTGGAAGTTGTACTCGACTTTATGTTAAGTGAATGAGGCTCCTTGAATATTCTTAATTGTATTGGGTTATGGAACCTATGAACTGAGTAACATGAGAATATTGTTGTGCAATGTGAGACAGAAATATGTGGGCACAAGGTGCCGGGGAAAATATTATAGTTTTATTTAATGGCACATGAGTTGTCCGTGCGGTTGTAATATAAATATGGGCACGAGATGCCGTAAAAATATGAACGTAGGCTGAGACCTATATTATATGATTATGAAATGAGGCGTCACAAGGTGACCTTTACTCGAAAGAATTATATTCGAAAGATGCTTATTTAAAAGATATTTATTTGAAGGAAATATATTCGAAATATATTTATTGAAAAGCATATTATCTTAGAGATTATTACTTGAAGGATTTATAGGCGAAAGATTTATATTTGAAGGACTTCATTAATTGATTGCACTTGTATTTATTATTTGTTGAGAAATAATTATGTTGTTCTTGTTTCCTGTTATTTATATCACTGGTTGATCATTGTTGCCATCATTGTTATCTGCTTCCTATTATTTTGTACGCTATCTTGCACAATTTTATTTGGTAGACTCTGGTCCTAGCCTCGTCACTACTTCGCCGAGGTTAGGCTAGGCACTTACCAGCATATGGGTTCGGTTGTGCTGATACTACACTTCTGTATATTTTTTGTGTACAGATCCAGGTATTTGGTCGATAGTAGCTATTCGTTGCGGTGAAGTCTCAAGGTAAACCTATTGCAGCATTCACAGGCTTCGGAGTCACCTTCTTATTTTATATTCTCACTACTGTACTTATTTCCTTACGGTTGTGTTTAGAAATAGTAGCGAAAAACTCTATAGAGCTTATGACTTGTACTATCGGGTTTTGGAAATTATAATTTGTTTAGAGTAATTTAATTTAAAGTTAATAAATATCAATGTTATTTCAGTTAATGTTAGGCTTACCTAGTTTAGAGACTAGGTGTCATCACGACTTCTTTGGAGGGATTTTTGGGTCGTTACATTAAAATTCTCCTGGCTAACTTCAACAGGGGTATCATGGCAAGAATTAAAAAATGCCCAACTCACTTCAATTGCGGTTTTGTCTTCAAGAATCTCGTCATCTCTTTCCCGGTCGGCATTTTCACTCTTTAGCTTCTCATTCTCAGCCAAGGCGGAATCATAAGAAATTTGAAGGGCAGCATAGGAACTCTCTAGAAAATGAACCTTACCAGAAGATTCCCGGAGGTCTTCTTTAATTTGAGTCAGAGTTTGCACGAGTTCACCAGCATATGCTTCTTTTTCACCCAAGAGAGCCTTCAACTCTCTAATCTCTACACTGGACTTGGCGAGTTGCTTAGAAAAAGAGGTTTCAAGACGTATCTTCTCTTTATCTGCTTGACTTGAAGAAGCTTTTACAACCGCCAACTCTGAAGTCAAGGCCGTTACCTGCTGCTCCAAGGTACTTTTGCTGTCTTCTAATATTTCCATGTCAATTTGAAGACCCTCATACTGTTCCCTCTAATTATCTGCTTCAACTTGATACTCGTGCATCAATTGCTCCATGTGAGAAACCCTCTTCATCATTTATGTACCTATAAAATTGATCTGAAAAAGGAAAGGAAGTTAGAAAAGTGTTTTACAAAAAGGAATAAAAAATTATTAAGAACAAATATCTTTAATGAAGAGTGTATTATGTCATTCATCAAAGTTATAGAATTGACTTTCAAGCTTAGCCTTCTCGATTGGGGCGATCAGAGGTTTCAACCATACATCAGCCCCGCCTTATTTTCTCAAAAGATCACTATCGGCGGGGACTTCGATGATAACCTGTCTCATGGCTTCACCACCACTAGAGGAACCAACCTCGGGGTGATGAACTGTCGAAGGAGGAACAGTTGAAGGAGGAGTAATAGAAGGAGGAACGGTAGAGGCAGTCAAAATAGCATGGGGAGGAACTGCAACAGCCACAATCGATAATGAAGGTATCACAGGAACAGGAGTAGAAAAAGAAGCAAGGGGTGCTTCATCAGAAATCGAACCTAAATTTTCACTACCAAACCCGCGATCAAAAAGCTGCTCAACAGAATCATGAGCAGCAGCGGGAACATCATCATCGGGGATAACCACCTAGGATTCAACAAACTCGGTAAAGGGAATCGAACGAGGCGGAGAAGCTTCCTCATCAGAAATGATCCGTCTACGGGCTCGTGGCCTTTTCACCAAAGAGCTCCCGTCCTCCTCTTCTTCAGAATCTTGATCAACAGTGGCTTTTCTTTTCAAAGAAGAGCCCAAAATTATCTCTTGGGCTCTTTCCAAAGAAATTCGAGAAGCTACGATCGCCTCAGCCCTAACACCTCGAACAGCAAATCCTGATAAAAATAAGGATTAAAATAAGTTTTGGAAAATAAAGAGAGGGGATAATAAAAAAAAACTCTTACCATGAGTATTCACTTTCCAGCCAAACCGTTGGGAGAGATTTTTCCAAGACCTACCCTCCACTGAGGCAGTATTTAATAATTTTCCTACCCAACCATGAAAATTGAGAATTTCTTCAACAATTCCCATGGTTGCTGGAAAAGAAAAGGGAAATTAAAACAATGATCATCAAAAATGAAGGGAAAAAAAGGAACGAGAAAGTTATAAAAAACCCCACGTGCAAAATTCCACTTCTCATATAAGGGAACATTTTCATCACCCACTAAATCAACAGTGGGGAAAGCAACAAACCTGGCGTACCAGCCACAGTCTCTGTCATCTTCTGGACTAACCAAAACTCTTTTACTCCTCGCTACTAGAGTAAAAACACCTTGGCAGGAGAATAAAAGTGAATTAGATGAGAGAAGGTAAAAGGCATGCCTGCCATGTTGGTCAAATGCCTTAAACATGCAATAACCCTCCACACTATAGGGCCAATTTGACCTAAACAGACGTCGAAAAAATGACAGAATACAAGGATAATGGGGTCAATAGCAGGTTTGGCACTTAATGTGAAAGGGTATGTATAAACAAAAGAAAACTCAATTAAATAGGAAGTGATTCTTTGGTTGGCATTGGGAATTATAATAGGGAAGTCATGACTCCAATGGTAGTCTTTGCGAACTAAAGCAATCAGACCTTCAATGATTTGAGTGGGGTAGATATCAGCACGATCTAAAGAGGACACTTGATTTTAAGGGATTCTCTATTATTATAGAAAGATAGTTCCGCAGGAACTATTTCATCCACTGAAGGTTCACGAAGAGGTTCAGAGGGTTCCTTACCCCTAGAAGAAGTTCTTTGAGAAAGAGAACCTCTGGTTTTAGAAGAGAGACTAGAACTAGATGAAGAAAGAGAAGAACCACATATAGATGATGACCCTAAGTTACGCAGTCTGCCTCCTCTTCTGCTCCTACTAGGAGCAGGAGGAAAGTTATCAACAATGGGGACTCGCCTAGGGTTAGGGTTTGATGAAGACATAATAGTACAAGGAAGAAGCAAACAAGAATTGAATATTCTGAGAAAACGTTATGTGAGAAAGACAAAAGTAAATACTATATTTATACTCAGAAGCAACCGTATAATGAAAAGTTTTAATAATGGAAACGTCATGATGAGAACTGACGTTTCGTAATTGGCGTAGCCGTAAAAAAGCCTTGAAAAACACTGAAAAGTCGCAGAATCAATCAAAATGTGCCACATGTAATGAGCATTAAATAGAAGTGACAGATGAAGCGACAGTTCCAGGAAAAAACCAATGGCGGCAAATATTCCCGCTTTAATAAAATCCACTTTCCAAATATTCAATTGATGAATAAATGGCAAGTGGAGGGACTATCTGTATTGAGAAAAATTGAGTTTATATATATAATTGATTGAAAAATGAAATGTCATGATATGAAGGCTGGTCAGAGAATGGAGATTAGAAAAGAGGCACGAGTTACAACGGATACGAGCAGAAACACAAGCAGAGGCACGCGCAGATATTCAAAAGGCTCGACGTTCCTACCTATTTATATTCAAAATTCGGGAGAATGAATCTAACAGCACAAGAGAGTACAAATATAATATTTAATAAGCATTAAATACCAGAAACGTTAGAAAATCTACATTAAATTACTAGGTTGTATTAGCCCGTGCCAGCACGGGCCCAATATATTAAATTTAAAAAATCATTTTTTGGGCAAGGATGCGTTAGAATAATCAGTTAATGATATAGGATGTCTGTCATGAGTCATGACTTAAAAGAGTTTTGAGCCTCAGCTATAAGAATCCAAATCGCACTCAGAAGTTCGACTCTGAGATATAAATATTTAAAAAACACTCATTTCATGATAGAAGCACTTCATATTAAAATTACACAGACGCTACCATTGGAAGGTTTCTCCATACAGTGCATTTAACATCTTTTAGATTGGTAATCATATAGATAATTGTATATCTGAAGCACCAACTCTCCATGTGCCATAAAAAAAATTGTACATGAAGTGTGAAGCCGAAATATATCAGAATGTCATTGTTCCCATGCACTCTTAGTTAGAAGAGCCAGCTGTTTCAAATGACAACACTTTGTAAAGTCCTCTCCAACTCTTAGATACTGAACAACATCCTATTGGGCATGCATGCAACAACCTTTGCAAGCTAAACTCTAATTTGAAAACAGGAGTCATTAGCAGAAATAATAATATATAGGACCAAATCCCTCATGCCTCCTACAGTTACAAAATTCGCTATCATAATCCTACAAATCAATCCCGCAAACGGAAAACAAATTATTACACAAAGAGTTATCAAACCTAAGCTCAATTAATCACTTTGGTCTTCAAATAAGTTAATCACATATGAGTTAAAAATTGAGGCTTTTCTCTCTCAATAAACAAGTTAATACCTTTTTTTCACAATGATCCGATTAAGATCAGCAAATCTAGCAGTATCAACCAAAATGTTCATTATGGCAAAATACCAAAGGCATAACAGTGCTTCTAGCTATTGGAAAAATTAATGAAATCAAGCATTAGTTATATATTATTTATGTTCAAAGATTTACATTTTACACCAAAAGTATAAAAAAGAGTAGGATATTTCTGATGTTGAATTGAAGAATCAATTTTTAAATACTGATTTTTAACAGTAAAATATTTTAAATAAATAACAACATCACATCAGGCTCTTGTTGCACACTTTTTTGCACGGATTATGCATTAGCGTAGATAATTTTTTTCATCCATCAGAATTACTCTCTTAATTAGTTGACTTACGAAAATATCATATGTGCCAATATAGATTTTATGGCAACATTAGGGATATCTTCAAAGAAATATATAAGAAAAATGTACAAAATAGAAAATACTAATGACAATGCATGTGAAAGAACCACCAAAATATCCAAAAGAAGAATAAAACCAAGAGATATCTATCAAAATTCCATCACCTATAAACGGGTAAAACAAAGAAAGGAAGAAGGAGAAAGAAAGAAAAACTAGTACAAACACAAGTACGGCAGAGGCCAAAAACACAAAGAGGAAAACTGTAAAAACTAAGAAATGTGTAAAACAAAGGAAGAAAAGGAGAGAAAAACTTAGCACAACTCACAGGTACAATAAATGCCAAAACCAAAGAGCAATTAGGGAGACCTAAAAATGAAATAAAAGCTAATGGTCAGAGAGACAAAGAAACTAAGCAGTAAAGCTGAATCAGAACAATAATGGAGCAAAATGACTTCAAATCAAACTCAATTTTGAACTTCAAGTGCTACTACATAACAGAAGTCGAAAAAAATCACAATGGACTGCAAGAGTTGCAGTAACAAAGAGGATAAATTGTGTCATGCACAACACAGGCAAAAAAGCAAAAAACAAATAGAGGCCTTATATTAAACTTTGGCTTTAGGCCCTACATATGCTTGAATTGCATCTGCCATAGACTTAACAAAAAAAATTTGAAACCAAAAACTATTCATTTTTCTACACGCATTAAATTCATCAATGAGAAAAGGACCAATTTCTTCATGCTCATTCTTAAACACTTCTCCGACAAACATTTTGGATGAGGCTTCTATAAATGTTTCCTATTTTATATTTGTTGGAGACTTTAAGCCATTTGGCTTTAAAGTAGAAGAAGTGTGAATTGGAAATGGAGGGAAATAAAATGGAGGGAAAACAAAAATTTAAAGAAGTGAATTTTGTCTTGCACTTTGTCCCTCGTCGGTGAGGGACAACCACATTTGTGTGCTTATATATAGAATCACTTCTTAAAGCTCTTAAAAGGAGTTGAAGAGAATGAACCCTCGCGCCGTCGTCGTCGCTCGCTCGGCTCGGCTTCGGCTTCGGATTTGGATTTGGATTTGGAAAAATGATTCATTTTTCTACACGCATTAAATTCATCAATGAGAAAAGGACCAATTTCTTCATGCTCATTCTTAAACACTTCTCCGACAAACGATTTGGATGAGGCTTCTATAAATGTTTCCTATTTTATATTTGTTGGAGACTTTAAGCCATTTGGCTTTAAAGTAGAAGAAGTGTGAATTGGAAAT
>MU712689.1:27145-79023 GCA_026770625.1 Nicotiana glauca
CTGCTATAGATGAAAACCCCTCCACGAACCGACGATAATAACCTGCTAACCCCAAGAAACTCTGAATCTCAGTCACTGAAGCTGGTCGAGGCCAATTCTTGACCGCCTCAATCTTCATTGGGTCCACCTGAATACCCTCTGCTGATACGACATGACACAGAAATACAACCAAACTCAACCAGAACTCGCACTTCGAGAACTTAGCATACAACTGACTATCCTTCAGAGTCTGAAGAACCACTCTGAGGTGCTGCTCGTGCTCCTCCCGGCTACGGGAGTACACCAGAATATCATCAATAAAAACTATCACGAACAAGTCTAGATAAGGCCTGAATACTCGGTTCATCAACTCCATAAATGCTGCTGGAGCATTGGTCAACCCAAATGACATGACCAAAAACTCATAATGCACATACCGAGTGCGGAATGCCGTCTTAGGGACATCAGACGCCCTAATCCTCAGCTGATGGTAGCCAGATCTCAAGTCTATCTTGGAAAACACCTTCGCCCCCCGAAGCTGGTCAAACAAATCATCAATCCTCGGCAGTGGATACTTGTTCTTAATAGTCACCTTGTTCAATTGCCGGTAGTCAATGCCCATCCTCATCGACCCATCATTTTTCTTCACAAATAATACTCACCAAGGTGAAACACGAGGCCTGATAAAACCCTTCTCTAGCAAATCTTGCAACTGGTCCTTTAACTCCTTCAAATTTGGCAAGGCCATGCGATACGACGGAATAGAAAAGGGCTGCGTGCCTGGGGCCAGATCAATACAGAAATCAATATCCCTGTCGGGCGGCATACCCGGCAGGTCTGAAGGAAAAACCTCGGGGAACTCCCGGACAATAGAAACAAAGTCAATAGAAGGAACCTCTGTGCTGGAATCACAAACATACGCCAGATAAGCTAAACACCCCTTCTCGACCATGCGTCGAGACTTAACATATGAAATAACACTGCGAGTGGCATGACCTGGGGTCCCTCTCCACTCTAATCGGGGAAAATCTGGCAAAGCCAAGGTCACGGGCTTGGCATGACAATCCAAGATAGCATGATACGGTGAAAATCAATCCATCCCTAATATAACGTCGAAATCCACTATGTCCAAAAGCAATAAATCAACACGGGTCTCAAGACCCTCAAACACTACCACACAGGAACGATGGACTTGGTCGACCACTATAGAATCACCCACCGGTGTAGATACATAAACAGGAATACCCAAGGCATCACTAGGCATAGCCAGGTGGGGTGCAAAATAAGACGACATATATGAATACGTAGAACCAGGGTCAAATAGCACTGAATCATCCCTATCACAAACCATAATAGTACCTGTAATAACAACATCTGAAGACTCGGCCTCTGGCCTAGCTGGCAAAGCATAACATCGGGGCTGGGCCCCACCTCCCTGAACCATGTATCCGGGATGATCCGCTACTGGCTGACCCCTACCTCTGCCGGTCCGAGCTCTACCTCTACGGTCTCTACCTCCACCTCTATGATCCCTACCTCCGCCTCTAGCTGGCTGGGCAAGCTGTGGATCACCTGGTGCCTGAATCATGGGGCGAGGACCCTGCTGCTGAGAACTACTCAAGGCTCGAGGGCAAAATCTGACAATGTGATCGGGGTCACCACACCCATAACAAGCCCTCTGCTGCTGCGACTGCTGGCCCTGTCGACCTGAATGTCCTCCCCGGAAGCTCTGAAGTGGAGGTGCACTGATGGGCTGCTGAGAACCACCACCGCCTGGAGTACCATGAGAAACCTGGAGCGCTGACTGAAAAGGTCTCGGTGAATGGCCTTTACCACAAGAATCCCTACCTCCAGATGAGGTACCACTAAATCTACCAGAATGACGAGGCCTCTTATCCGACACCTGACCACCTCCCCGTGCGAGGGCCATCTCAACTCTGTGGGCCGCATTGGCCACCTCCTGAAAAGAAATCTCACTACCGTCTCCCATGGCCTTCTAGAGATGGATCGGCTGAATCAATCCATCAATAAACCTCCGCACCCTCTCTCGCTCCGTGGGGAGCATAACAATAGCATGGCGTTCCAAGTCAATGAATCGAGTCTCATACTATGTAACTGTCATGGAGCCCTGCTGGAGGCACTCAAACTGCCTACGAAGTGCCTCCCGCTGAGTGAGTGGGAGAAACTTCTCCAAAAACAACTCCGCAGACTGATCCATGTCAATGCTGGAGACCCTGCTGGTATAGATAGGCAATAGTCCCTCCACCAAGTCTTGGCAGATCCTGCAAGCCGGAAGGTGGCAAAATCGACCTCGTTGGTCTCCACAATACCCATGGTCCTAAGGATCTCGTGGTAGCTGAATAAGAAATCATGTGGATCCTCTGATAAAGCACCGCTGAATGTGGTGGTAAAGAGCTTGGAGAACCGATCAAGTCTCCACAAAGCATCCGAAGACATAGCCGCTCTATCGCCGGCCTGGGCTGCAATACCTGGCTGAGCTGTCACAGCTGGCTGAACCACTAGGACATAAGTCTGGGGAGCTACCTGCTCCGGAGTACGTGTAGCAGGAGTCTGAACCCTTCCTCCAGCCTGAGAAGTGGCTGGTGCTACTGGCAGCAAACCCGCTCTAGTGACACTCTCCATAAAGCCTGCCAATCTGACTAAAGCGTCCTGAAGATCTGGGGTGACCATGACCCCTCCTGGGACCTGAGCTGGGCCCAACGGAGCTGCTGGGGCTGGAACCTCCTCATCATAGTCAATATGAGGCTCCACCTCTGGGACTGCTGCCCGAGGCTGAGCTCTGCCCCTGCCTCGGCCTCTGGCACGGCCTCGGCCTCTGCCCCTCGCAGGAGCTGCTGCTGGGGGCTCGGGCTGCTGCTCCTGTAGAAGAGGAAGCACATGTTCTCGCCATCTACGAAAGAACAGAGTAGAAAGTCATTCAGTATTTGAGAAACAGAATCGCATGACAAGAAAGAACAAAAGTGAAACTTTTCCTAACTCTATAGCCTCTAGGGGGTAAATACAGACGTTTCCGTACCGATCCCTCATACTCTACCATGTTTGTCCGTGAGTAGCGAGACCTATGTAACCTAGAGCTCTGATACAAACTTGTCACGACCTGGATTTCCCACCATCGGGAGTCATGATGGCGCCTACTATCGGAGCTAGGCAAGCCAAGCATTTAAACATTTTCGGATAATAACACAACAGTAATGACAATAATAAACCTTTAAATAAAAGCGGAAGTCTTTTATTACATAAATAACTGAAAACCCAAAATGCGGAAGTTTAATATTTCTCTACCCAAGACTGGAGTCGCTACCTCACGAACCACTAAAGAGTGCTACAAACAAATCTGAATAGAAAAATACATAATGTCTGTCTCGATACAATGAAAACAAACTGAAAATATGGAAAGGGACTTTGGCATGCGAATGCCAGCTAGGATACCTCGTAAGTCCCTGGACTGAAGTCAGCTCCCGATCAGTATACTACTGCTATGGTCCAAAAGCTCCTCCGGTACCGTGATCTATGCAAAAAGCACAGAAGTGTAGCATCAGCACAACCGACCCCATGTGCTAGTAAGTACTTCGCCTAACCCCGGCGAAGTAGTGATGAGGCTAGACAGAACTACCAAATCAACCTGTGCAGTTCAATATATATATATATATATGCAATAAAGGAAAGAATACCGAAATTAAACAGTTAAAAGGGAGGGAAGCATGCTATGGGGAAGTACAATCCGGATATAAAGTCATCAACAGTTGCACGGCATCAACCTTCGTGCTTTTACTCTTATTCTCACCAAAAACAATCAAATAGAATGCACGGCATCACCTTTCGTGCTTTCCCTCACATAACTCTCATTTCATGGCACGGAATGACCCTTCGTGCAATTTTAGTCAAATCAGAGCACGGAATGTCCCTTCGTGCAAATATAATCAAAACATGGCATGGAATGACCCTTTGTGCAAATATAATCAAAACATGGCACGGAATGACCCTTCGTGCAATTATAATCAAAACATGGCACGGAATGACCCTTCGTGCATAATCACTCTTCCTCACCCAAACAACAATCACAACCAAACGGGCGAGCGAAATAAGCAAATAATAAGAAACTTCCCGGCCAGGGAAAACACAATTAAACAGCTAAATCCTGGCAAGGGAGCAACAATAACAACTTTCACATCCCAGCAAGGGAGATAATCAATATACTCAAACCATCCCGACAAGGGATTAATCGTATCTTATTCCATTTCTTTCGTTTCTCACTCGATAGTATTTTTATTGTTCGAGCCAACGCTCCAAAGAATTCACAATTTATAACTAGTCCTCATACTCTTCACATTATGTAGAATTCATCAATTAGCATGGAAGAGTCCCAAAATATCAGAATAAGTACGAACAAGGACCCACGGTCATGCTAGACACCGGTGTATAGATGCTCGTCGCCACGCCTATACACAGTACTCGATTATTTAGCAATTAGCAATTATTAACACTCTAATCCTATTTCCTCAAGCCAAAGTTAGATCAAACACTTATCTCAATCTGAAAATAACAATCAACTCTCTAATACCACCTTTCCTCTACAATCCGACTCCGAAACAATGATATATATGCATAATTAATTCAATAGTATCAATAAAAACTCAATGGCAGCATCCCATAGCCTAGATATGAATTTCCTAGCTTGCTTCCAAAATTACCAAAATTCGACACTAGGCCCATATGGTCCAAACACGAGTCTCGGACCAAAACCCAATCACCCATAACCCCACGAGTTCAAATATGCAATTTGTTTTAAGATTCGATTCTAAATTGAAGTTGAATCACCCAAAATTCTCAAAACCCTAACTCTACCCAAAATCCCCAATTTCTACTTTGATTTCATGATTTAGGGCTAGAAAATTAGTGATTTGTTGAAGAAATTAAGAGGGAATGAAGTTAGGAACACTTACCTATGAAGTTATGAAGGAAGAGGTTCTTCAAACTTGTCTATGGAGGGTGAAGGAGAAGAGCTCGTGTGAAAATAATAAAGAAACCCCGTCTTAAGTGTTCCGTTTTTAAGAAAAAATCACAGAAGGGTTTTACTCTATGCGCTCGCGACACAGGGGTCGCGTTCGCGGTGAAGGCTGGTTGTTACTCTATGCGTTCGCGAAGGGTAGTATGCGAACGAGAAGAAGGAAAACTGGGGGGTCTAGGGATTGTCCTATGCGAACGCGATGGGCTATATGCGAACGCGTTGAAAGGGTTACCAGAACAATGTGAACGCGGGGAGGTTAGAACAATGCGAACGCAAAGGAGGGGAGACACAAGGCAATGCGAACGCGGGCCTTAGGCCGTGATCGCGTAGAACAAATGGTCTGTGTAAAAATGCAGCAAAAATCTGATCCTTTCCTAAGTTCTAAAACACCCCGAACCACCCCCGAGTCACTCCCGAGCCCTCGGGGCTCCTAACCAAACACACACACTAACTCAACAACACCCTACGGACTCACTCGAGCGATCAAATCGCCAAAACAATGTCAAAATCAATGAATCAAGCCTCCAAATCATCACTTTTCATTATAACTTCATAAACTTCAAACTTTAGATATTTAGGTCTGAAACACGTCAAATGATGTCCGATTTCAACCAAACTTTACAGAGAGCGCTTAACACATATTTAAGACTTATACCCGGTGTCGGAACCAAAATACGAGCCCGATACCACAGTCTCTTAATCAATTTTTATTTCTTTTTTTCTTAATAATTTCAAAAAAATAATTTCACAGAAAAATTCTTTTCTCGGGCTCTAGACCTCGGAATTCGACTCCGGGCACATGCCCGAGTCCCATATTTTTCTACGGACCTTCCGGGACCGTGCAATCTTGGGTGCGGGTCCGTTTACCCAAAATATTGACCAAAGTCGACTTAATCATATTAGTATCAAAATTGATCATTTTTCACACAGGATTCCTATTTAAGCGTTCCAGATATATGCCCGGACTATGCACGCAAATTGAGGCAAGTAAAAATGAGGTTTTTAAGGCCTTGAAAGTGCATAATGAAAGAGAAAACCGGTGATGACCCTTTGGGTCGTCACATAAACTCAGTGACAACTTCCATATATTACTCTGTCGCAAGTGATGCGAAATCTTTCAAAAAAGCATCTAAGAGCCACCATGCTGACAGAATTTGAAGCATTGGCACATGTTAAAATTGAATTTGTTTTCTTGATTTCAATTCATCTCCGCAAAAAAATCCCCAATTTGAAACAAATTAACTTAATTTTATGCATCACAAGTTGCAAATATTCATTAGTAGAGTTTGACACCAGGGCATTAGCTATGAAATTGAGAGGTATGGAACGACCCTAAAAAAGACATGGAAAGGGGGAAAATGAGTAAAAAAGAAGAAGAAGATTGAGAAGAGGTTGACTTATAGCTTTCTAAATAGTCAGAGTGGGAACTCAAAAGTAAGAACTCTTAACCATCATTCCTTAACTCTAAAAGGCATGAATGTGTAGATAAGGAAGAAGAAAACCATACCTGAGATTTGAACACCTAACAGGGAAGAAGATTAAGTGCAATAAAAGGTTTTTATTCCAAGACTGAAGAAACTGAAGAAGCATTAGTTGAAGGCGAAGAAAGAAAGAGGTTGTTGCTGTCATTATACTTTACACACACACACAGACACACACACACACACACACACATACATACATACATACATACATACATACATATATATATATATATATATATATATATATATATATATATATATATATATATATATATATATATATGAAAATTAAAATATGTATTGCAAAATATATCGACTGAAAATAGTTTTGAGCATATTTTAATTGTTAGTTCTAAGGCTCCAATGTCATTCAGCCAATTAGTGGAACATATGATATGCAATTTCAGGGAAATATATGAAAGTGCGATATAAATTAGCAATCCCAAAATAATTAGGGTAAAGTAATTACCGCAACCCTTCATCAATTTCACACAACCATCAAAATATCCCAAAATAAAAAGAAAAATAAAAGATATCTATCAAATTCTCATCACCGTATAAAGGAACTAGAACAAATCCAAAAAACACAAAGAAGGAAACTGCAAAAACTAACACATATCATCAAAATCCCATACCAAGAAACTTTGCAGAATTCGCATATATGCTAATGGCCAGAGAGAAGAAGAAACTTAAGAAAAAGCTGGAATAGGGAAATAATCGAGCAGAAACACTTCAGGCCAAACTCAAATTTCAATTAAAAAAGGGATCATCACCTGGTCTTTGATTGTGGTGAATTGTTGCCGTACTGTTTTTTCTCCGTGCATGCCTAGAAAATTCCATATTGGTATATTGAGTAGAAAGAGAGATAAAAGGGAGTTAAGATGTTAAAGAGGAGATCACACCTGGAGTCATATAACAATATGCGTGGCTAAGAACGAAAGGAAGATGCGTTGGCTGCAAAAACAAAAGCCACATTATCTAATAGATTAAATGACTAAATAGCCCTCAAATTTGAATTAAATTTCACTAAACACACATGTCGAAACTACTAGATCTTCTAATATACTGGTATGCGATGGCCCATGCTAGCACGAGCTCAATAGCATGAAGCTTGGAACAATTATGATTGATAATTTTGTTAGTATGAAATTATAGATGATAAAAACCGATACGTGTAAGTTATTATCAAATCAGATATAGGCAACTATATAATAGTTTATACCGTTAATAAACAGCATTACTTAACCAGATTAACACACATGCACCTTATCACAAGAATTTTGTACCAGTGAAAGATGTACTCAAGAATCAAAAGAAATTACATCATAGTATATACATTAAATAAAGAGAGTTCCATTTAAAACAAACATGTGCATTATTTCAGTTGACATTTTCAGTTTCTTGAAGGAAATCTCTTTACACCAGCACATCTTGGGTCCTCTCCATCTTAGATTCTGCAGAAGAATCAAGTGATAATTCATCAAGATATCTAATATAGAAATTATGCAAGTCCGACTTAATTTTGAGTAAGAATGCTGATATATTCATGTTGTAGATCAGTTAAAGTATATGTAATATAAACCAGTGGTCTTCCTGCAATACAAAAAAACTGCATATTTTATTTAATATGCTGCTCTTTTGTATATCACCATTTGAAGTACGACCTTGTTACCAATAGCCCTAGCACACTCTAATAAATAGAATTTTTGATTTCTTTTTAGCACCATTAGAAGAAGGGGAACTGCTTCTATTTTTTCCTACTACAACTTCAAATTGACCTCTCCAGAGAGTTCAACATATTGTGTAAGACAGAAAGACATACAGTTACAAAATATTCAATTTTCTATGGAACAAGAGGGTGTGGTCCAGATAATTTATCCATCTTAATAACACTGCAAAAATAAGATTCTTTTGGAGTAACACTTACCAGGTGCACAAGAATATGAGAAATAGTCGACTTTAGGAATAAGATTCTAATAACTTCACTAAGATTGATGCATACAACCTTACAGATTTCAAAACTAAGGTGGTTTAACTTAGACGCAGGGTATGTGTGACCTTGAAAATCAAGGTTGTATGGGCTAAAAAAACTTCCATCTTTCATTTTGTATGCTACAAACACCATAGAGAAGCAAATTTGTCCGATGCAGAAAATATTTGACTCACTATTACAACTCTGTTGAGCCTGACATCACTTTATTGTGAGTGCCCGCATCTATTCTTTCTCGTAACAATTACACGTTCCACTTCCATTTTTGTGAGTCTCATCTTTTTTATCTCGGTCTTTTGGCAAAGCAACCTGCAAATAAAAAAAATACATCAATTTTTAGTTCCTTCTATAAACCATTTACCGAACTTGATGAATTAATTTACTTAAAAATGAATAAAGTACCTTTTAATTTAAATAGGATAGCTAAAGTATAGATTAACAAAGATAATGAAAATCGACCAAATAAGTCAAACGCCCGTCAACCGTCCATATTCTATCAACAGCAAAAAGTACCATTTTGTTTATCCTCTATTTGGTACTTCCTAGAGTATGAAGAACATAGATACACTCATAGTTATGATCTTGACACGATAAAACAAAGAAAAAATTGAATCTCAAGATTTTAGTTTTGAATAAATAATTAGTTCATGAATGTGACGAACCGACCCGTCGTTACGTGAGTTACCGCCCCGTTTCTCCCATTTTTCGGTTTCCTTATGTGTAATTATACGAGTCTTAGGTGAATGAGTTGATTTGGATTGATTCTTGATGGAAATGAGACACTTAGTCTCTTTAAGGAAGGTTTGTTTTGGAAAAGTCAACCAGATGTTGACTATTGAGTTAGAAGGCTCAGATTTGGTTTCCGGTGATTCGGTTAGCTTCGTGGAATGATTTGTGACTTAGGAGTGTGATCGGATTTGATTTTGGAGGTCCGGTGTAGAATTAGGCTTGAATTGACGAAGTTAGTATTTTGGCAATTTTCGGTTGATAGGTGAGATTTTGATCTGAGGGTCAGAATGGAATTCTGAGAGTTGATGTAGCTTCATTATGTGATTTGTGATGTGTGTGAAAAATTTTAGGTCATTCGAACATCATTTGGTTGGGTTTTTGATCAAAGGCGTGTTTCGGAAGTTTTTGAAAGAACTTAGGCTTGGATTTGATGTAATTTGGTGGTTTTAGTGCTAATCATGGTATTTTTATGATTGGAATATGTTTGAATAATGTTTTAGGATGTATTGGTATTTTTGGTTGAGGTCCCGGGGGCCTCGGGGTGAGTTCGGGTGGTTAGACGGAGAATTTTGGAGTTGTTGCATGTTTAAGTTTGCTGGTATCTGGTGTTTTCGCACCTGCGGTTATGGGACCTCAGGTGCGGCCTCGCAGAAGCGAGCGGGAAGGCGCAGAAGCGGAAAAGTTGGTCCATGTCAGGTTCCGCAGAAGCGGAAGTTACGATCGCATAGGCGGTTCTGCTGGTGCGAAATTTGGGCCGCAGAAGCGGTCAGGGCCCTTAAGTGAAGGTCCGCAGAAGCGGACGTGAACCGCAGATGCGGAAGTCGCAGAAGCGACATTCTCACCGTAGAAGCGGAATTGCCTGGGCAGTTAAATGAAATAGTCTTCTTCGCGAATTTTTCAAAGACCAACATTTTTGGACTTCGAACTTGGAGGGCTTTGTGGCGATTTTGAAGAGGGTGTCGAGGGCTTTAATAAGGTATGGATTTTTGGACTTAGAATATTATTTTATGGTGTAAAACATGGATTTAGACTGAATAATCAAGGAATCGAAGGTGAAAAATGGTGATTTAGGGCTTGAACTTAAGAGAGTCTAAAATAGGGATTTGAGGGGTCAAATGGACTCCGATTCTTGTGATTTTGATATGTATAGACTCATGATGAGATGAGGAATCTATTGATGTAAATTTTATAATTTTTTGAGGAGTGGGCCCGGGGTCGGGTTTTGCCAGTTTCGAAATTTTGCTATTTTTAGATTGTTTTTGATTGGGTATTGTCCCATTGGCATATTGTGATGTATTTGTTCTGATGTTGGATAGATTCGACGCACGTGGAGGCCGGTTTGAGGGGAAAAGGCATTGTGAGCTAGAGATTTCACCGGTTCGAAGTGAGTAATGATTGTAAATGATATCCTGAGGGTTTGAAACCCCCAATTTGCACCCATAGTGCTATATTGAGGTGACTTGCACGCCGGATAGAGAGCGTGGGGTAGAGCACCATTGGGGATTGTGACTTGGTCCGTCCTGGTTGTTTATTTTGCCGCGTATTTCACTATGACTTGTTGTTTTTTTCACTATGATTTGGGCTTATTGCCATACTTGGGGCTTATTGCCGACCGTTTGAGCTCCTTGTGAGCTATCATCACTGTTTTCCTTACTATTTGAAATATTATTTGAACTCAGTCCCTTTGAATTACACTATTTCATGAACTCAGCTATATTTTTACTCAACCTTGAGTTTTTAACTAACATATGAACTATTGTTTGGGCTGAGCATTATTGTTTTTAGATGCACGAGGGGCTTATGATTATGTTTCGGACTGATTGAGGCTAAGGGCCATATGTGAGGATATGTCGAGTGTGATGTGAGAAGGCTTTAAGGCCTTATATTGATATGACAGGCTTTAAGGCCTTATGATGATATAGCGCTTGGGCTATAGGAGCCCCTCTAGAGTCTGCACCCCTACAGTGAGCGCGGGTACCCAGGTGAGTTGGGAGTGAGTCCGAGAGGCTGATGTTGTACTTTGTGAGTTGGGAGTGAGCCCGAGAGGCTGATGTTATACTTTGAGAGTTGGGAGTGAGCCCGAGAGTCTAATGTTGTACTTTGTGAGTTGGGAGTGAGCCCGTGAGGCTGATGTTGTATTTTGTGAGTTAGGAGTGAGCCCGTGAAGCTATCTTGTACTTTGTGAGTTGGGAGTGAGCCGGAGAGGCTGATGTTGTATCTTGTGAGTTGGGACTGAGCCCGCGGGACTGATACTGTTCTGAGCATTTGATATTGAGCCCGAAGGGCTGGTACTGATTTGAGCTGTGCCCGAGGGGCAAACTTTTATGTGTTCATCTTGTATACTTATTTGCCTTTTTACCCGTTATATTGTGGTAATTGTGCTTGAGGGGCGGATTCTCTATGCCTATCAGCACTACTGTTTAGAAATCATTTTTGTAAATATTGAAAAGATCATTTTCAAAAGAGATTTAAACTGAGCAGATTTGAACTGAGCCAAGGTATTTCTAAAGTTTTCACAGATTTCACTATTTTCTCAGAAATATTGTACCCGACTTCTATACAGCATTTTGGTTGTTCTACGTGATTTCTTGCTGCTCAGTTATTATTTACCTTTATTACTCACTGAGTTGGACTACTCACTTTACTCCCTGCACCTCGCGTGCAGTTGCACATATTTATTCACCCGGTAATGGGTATTGGCCGCGTGGAGGCAGAGTTGTAGAGGTTTTAGCGAGGTGACTGCCAACGTTCACAGCACAACAGTCCTTTTATTTTATTCATTATTATTACTCAGTATATTTCTAGATTGTAAAGTGGGGATTTCATTCTTATTGATGCTCGTGACTTGTGACACCCCGATTTCGGGCTAAGTCGGGATGGGTTCTCTATTTTATCACATTTATTCCGCATTATGATTTGATTATCTATGACTCAGACTTATTCATGCTAAGTAACTGTTAAAAGAGGCATTGTTGTTCTGTTGGGTGGCCTTGTCTTCACGAAAGGCGCCATCACGACCGGGTTTGGGAATTGGGTCGTGACAAGTTGGTATCAGAGCCCAAATTACTAGGTCTCACGAGTCATGAGCAGGTTTAGTAGAGTCTCGCGGATCGGTACGGAGACGTCTGTATTTATCCTCGAGAGGCTGCGGAACCTTTAGGAAAAACTTCACATTCTTGAATTTTTATCGTGCGTCCTTTATTCAGATTGAAAAGAAACTCTTGAAATTCCTCCCACGCAATTGTATGCGCACGCGAGCGCTCAGTATTATGTGTGCCTTGATGGTTTGTGATTCCCTTATCAAGGGGAGAGACGTAATCTTCATGAGTTTGATGTTGGGCCTGTCTGGAGGACTTGAGGCCTGATCTTTGCCATGGCTTGAGCACTGAGGTGCTGGTTTTGTGAGCAAGTGTTTTGAACTTATATGTTCGTTATTGTCCCTATTAGTAGGAATGGCAGTTTGGTATTCATGTGATGAGTATGTTAGTACTGTGAGATGTATTTATATGACTTGGTAGTGACGAAGAAGTTTGCAGGATAATAGATGAACTGTTAAGTGATTCGATTCCTATTATGATTTGATATGTAGCCCGAATTATGGGCGCGTGAAGAATATTTTCGTATCTCCTACTTGGGAAGTGAAGTGCATTACATGTGGCGGTATGAGTTCAGACTCAGGAAGACTAATGACTGTGTAACGTATAAGATCGTGGAAGGTATGCTGAAGTACGAAATTGAGGCAAAGCAGGTGGGTTATCTCCTGTGGAGTGTTCTTAAGTGGTATGATCCTTATGTGTATGTTAGAAGATCTCATGCGTAATGGAAGGGAACGTGTTGATTTGAGAATTCAGGTCGCTTAAGAGGGTGGACCCAACTGAGGTGGGAATGAATGCGAGGTTTGCAGAGGATTACAGTACTAGATGATCTGTGTTTCACAAACTTGTAGATGAATTGAGTTTAATCTCACTATGATATTGTGGCATCATTAGAGTAAAAGTATTATGGGTTATTGAGTGTCTCCTGATATATGGCTTCGAGCCAAGTTGGGGAGGCTGCTGTTGATTAGGTGATGGCACGGCTATGTGCTATGTTGGTTCTTGTTTGAGACATGCTGGCAAATCAGTTCTGGTCGTGGGAATTGAGCCGAGGATGGCACGAGTGAAGCAAAAAATTGCGACAGCGGTCATATTATGCTTTATAGAGTAGGAGAATCACGGAATGTCTAGAGTGTTATTGGCATAGGATGTTCGGCGTATAGAGCAGGAGGTTTCTTGGTTATATTGGGATGAAGATATCATTTTGCGGTATCGGAGTGCCAGTGAGGCATGGGTGGTTCTGTCCGTCAGGTCAGGTGATTTGCAGTTTGAATAAGAAGTAAATGACTTTTGAGAATGGTTCTAATGTGATCAAGATTCTACAGGGAACAATCGGGTATCTTAAGGTTGTGCATGTGGTTAGAGATTGTATTTTCATTGGAAGAGGGCAAGACTTGTGGTATTTTTATGTTAATTATGGGGTCTTATGTATCGGTATCTTGGAAGTAAAGGTAACGAATTCAGATTCACAGGGAGTTCTTTTGAGTAAAGTATTCTGGAACGTGATGTTCCTGGGGATATTGAGAGAGTATTCAGCGGCATATGGGTTTTAGACAGTGTGATCTTATGCTTGAGTCTCGTGTGGTAAGCTTGGGTTGACGCATTGTGGTGCTACAGCAAGAGGGAATATCAAGTTGATGATGAATTAGAAGGGAAATTAGATAGATGGAATAGCTTGATAGTAGACCGAATCGGTATGGTAAGGATATGAATAATTCCTTGTATGGGTTCAAGGTAATGGGTTCTTACAGGCATTTTGCAGCAATGCTCATGGGCTTTGATGGCTTTCTTAGCTTGGTCTAGTTAGAATGATTCAGTCCTGGCAGTTTAATTTGTGTAGACGAAATTGGGAGAGTTCTTATTGATCTCTACTGTGGTTTGGAGATGTATATTTTCTATGGGCATGCGGAGCATGGGATGTGCAATGATTTTTCTTCCAAGTGGGATCAGTGGAAGTTCTTGGCTAGATGAGTTACAGTTCCGTTCTGAAAAGAAGTTCATAAAATTCTTAGGCAACGGGTAGCCTCAGGTAATCAAGGAAATGGTACTGCTAATTGAAAGTGATTTGACGAGGGTATGTGTCTCGGAAAAAGGGTAATGTGATTAGACTGATGATACTTCGGTAGTATTGCGGCATTTTCTCATTAGATCGACTGCGGATATCTGAGTTTGTTTGATGGCACAGGGGAATTTAAGAATATCCTTCGCAGAATGATTGGGTACTTGAGGTGTGATATATATATTCATACGGTGGAATTTGGGATCAGGTATGGTGATTCGTGTGCTATATGGAGTTGGAGACTGGGAGTTCTCATGTTCGGGCTATGTAGTGGTTGTGGATCGTGTGTATCGGCACCGTTTAGCGGCTATTGGGATTTAGAGACTCGAGTGGATCTTTATTTGCTGGTATGTTAAATTTTGGATGTGATGTTGAAATTCAGACTGGTTGTCTTAATGTTATGTGATTCTGAACTATTGCGCTATGGGCTATGCCGGAAATGCCACGGATTGAGTGGCGAGGTGCATCAGATTATATTCTAGAAGAGTGGTTTGTATTCCAAAGACCAACAGATGGCTAGGGAGGACGACTTTTCTTAATTGGGCCTTCGTGATGGATGTCAGTGCAGAGGTTTTTACCATTGGTTCAGTTCCGATTTGAGGGACATTTCGAATACATTTCTTGTGGCCGGGCACGTCGTCGGGCGAGGTTGTGGATTTTGATATTGATTTGGTGCCGGGCACGTATCGTACGGTTTCGGCAGGAGTTGTAGTAGTGGAAGGAGCAGCTTCAGGCTCCTTGGTAATGAGTTCATTGGTAGGATGACGTGGCTACGTATTCAGCTTGAGTTGCTATTCTATGTTGTGAGACGTTATGACTTGTTGATTATGGGCACCTGTGGTGTGGTTCTATTAGTGATTCATAGTGAAAGTTAAGCGGGAAGAGTAATTGGGTGTTGCTCGGTAAATGGAGTATTGGTTATGACCTATCGGGTTGCATGTCGTATGTTATCTGTTTCACCGTGGGTGTAATGAATTGATGGGGGTCCAGACATCAAATTGTACGTGGCTGTCGATTTTGAGCATAGTGACTTGAGGCGTTTCATCTGTAACAGTGTTGGGGTAGGATCGCGCATTGTGGCAAGGCCACGTGGAGATATGACCTTTCGGGGTAGATTTAAGTGTTCTATTTCTATAATGAGAGACGGGGTCTCAGCCTTGTGTTGTGATGGTACTGATGAGCTTGAGGTACAACTCTTTCGTTTGAGTCATTTATCATGATTTGGGTATGTTCAGACTGTTTCTTATTGGTACGTGTATTATGCAAGTTGTGGCTTAGGCCAGTATTGAGGTGTCATATCGCTATAGTGGTGTGTTGGATTCGAGGTGATCGTTGGGGTCATTAATGAATACGAACAGATTTGATTTCAGCTTGTTGAGAGGATAATATCGAGGTTCGGCTCGGAAATCTATTGTGGTATTAGCCAAAAGGGAAGCGGCTTCATGAATGGTTGATATGAGAAATGGTTATGGTTTGCTACGTGTTTGATTTATCATTGGCAGTATATGAAGATGTTGGAATAAGACGTTACCTAAAAGGAGGTTTCTATCGGTATTTGGTTGTTGTGGGTAACAGCTGTGAGTAGAGGTTATCGTTTTGAGTGTTGGATTATGTGGTATATCATATGATTTCACCTGAGGTTCCAGGTATGGGTTATTACAGCTGGTTCAGGACTATTCAAAGTATAGGTGTGAGGTTTTGATCGTATTGATGGTTTCAAAAGTGAAAAGGTAGGTCTATTATTTATGGGCTAGACTGGATTGTCTAATTTCAGCTATGTTGTGTTATCGGACCTATGTGAGATAGGGTGATGTGGGATCACCCCCGGGTATATGCTTGGTAAATTTATTCAGCTGTTGGTTGGCTTCTAGGACAACTCTGGGTACGCTCGAGGACGAGCGTTGGTTTAAGTTGGGGAGGATGTGACGACCCGACCAGTCGTAACGTGAGTTACCGCCCCGTTTCTCCCATTTTTTGGTTTCCTTATGTGTTATTATACGAGTCTTGGGTGAATGAGTTAATTTGGATTGATTCTGGATGGAAATGAGACACTTAGTCTCTTTAAGGAAGGTTTGTTTTAGAAAAGTCAACCGGATGTTGACTATTGAGTTAGAAGACTTGGATTTGGTTTCCGGTGATTCGGTAAGCTTCGGGGGATGATATGTGACTTAGGAGTGTGATCGGAATTGATTTTGGAGGTCCGGTGTAGAATTAGGCTTGAATTGGCGAAGTTAGTATTTTGGCAATTTCCGGTTGATAGGTGAGATTTTGATCCGAGGGTTGGAATGGAATTCCGAGAGTTACTGTAGCTTCATTATGTGATTTGTGATGTGTGTGCAAAATTTCAGGTCATTCTAAAAGTCGTTTGGTTGGGTTTTTGATCAAAGACGTGTTTCGGAAGTTATTGAAAGAACATAGGCTTGGATTTGATGTAATTTGGTGGTTTTATTGCAAATTGTGGCGTTTTTATGATTGGAATAAGTTTGAATAATTTTTTAGGATGTATTGGTATTTTCGGTTGAGGTCCCGGGGGCCTCGGGGTGAGTTCAGGTGGTTAAACGGAGAATTTTGGAGTTGTTGCATGTTTAAGTTTGCTGGTATCTGGTGTTTTCGCACCTGCGGTTATGGGACCGCAGGTGCGGCTTAGCAGAAGCGAGCGGGAAGGCGCAGAAGCGGAAACGTTGGTCCATGTCAGGTTCCGCAGAAGCGGAAGTTAGGACCGCATAGGCGGTCCCGCTGGTGCAAAATTTGGGCCGCTGAAGCGGACGTGGACCGTAGATGCGGAAGTCGCAGAAGCGACATTCTCACCGTAGAAGCGGAATTGCGTGGCCAGTTAAATGAAATAGTCTTCTTCGCGAATTTTTGAAAGAACAACATTTTGAACTTCGAACTTGGAGGCCTTTGTGGCGATTTTGAAGAGGGTTTCGAGGGCTTTAATCAAGTATGGATTCTTGGACTTAGAATACGATTTTATGGTGTAAAACATGGATTTAGACTGAATAATCAAGGAATCAAAGGTCAAAAATGGTGATTTAGAGCTTGAACTTAAGAGAGTCTAAAATAGGGATTTGAGGGGTCAAATGGACTCCGATTCTTGTGATTTTGATATGTATAGACTTGTGACGAGATGAGGAATCCATTGATGTAAATTTTATAATTTTTCGAGAAGTGGGCTCGAGGCTCGGGGCTCGGGTTTTGCTAGTTTCGAGATTTTGCTATTCTTCGATTGTTTTCGATAGGGTATTGTCCCATTGGCATATTGTGATGTATTTTCTCTGATGTTGGATAGATTCGACGTGCGTGGAGGCTGGTTTGAGGGGCAAAGGCATCGCGAGCTAGAGATTTCACCGGTTCGAGGTGAGTAATGATTGTAAATGATATCCTGAGGGTTTAAAACCCCGGATTTGCACCCATAGTGCTATATTGAGGTGACTTGCATGCCGGATAGAGAGCGTGGGGTAGAGCACCTTTGAGGATTGTGACTTGGTCCGTCCCGGTTGTTGATTTTGCCGCGTATTTCACTTTCACTTGTTGTTTTTTCACTATGATGTGGGCTTATTACCATACTTGGGGCTTATTGCCGACCGTTTGAGCTCCTTGTGAGCTATCATCACTGTTTTCCTCACTATTTGAAATATTATTTGAACTCAGTCACTTTGAATTGCACTGTTTCATGAACTCATCTATATTTTTACTCAACCTTGAGTTTTTAACTGACATATGAACTATTGTTTGGGCTGAGTATTATTGTTTTTACTGATGCCCGAGGTGCTTATGATTATTTTCTGGACTGATTGAGGCCCAGGGCCATATGTGAGGATACGTCGAGTGTGATGTGAGAAGGCTTTAAGGCCTTATATTGATATGATAGGCTTTAAGGCCTTATGATGATATAGCGCTTGGGATGTTGGAGCCCCTCCGGAGTCTGCACCCCCACAGTGAGCGCGGGTACCCGGGTGAGTTGGGAGTGAGCCCGAGAGGCTGATGTTGTACTTTGTGAGTTGGGAGTGAGCCCGAGAGGCTGGTGTTGTACTTTGTGAGTTGGGAGTGAGCCCGAGAGGCTGGTGTTGTACTTTGTGAGTTGGGAGTGAGCCCGAGAGGCTGATGTTGTATCTTGTGAGTTGGGAGTGAGCCCGCGGGGCTGATACTGTTCTGAGCATTTGATATTGTGCCCGAGGGGCTGGTATTGATTTGAGCTGTGCCCGAGGGGAGAACTTTTATGTGCTAATCTTGCATACTTATTTGCCTTTTTACCCGTTATACTATGGTAATTGTGCCCGAGGGGCGGATTCTTTGTGCCTATCAGCACTACTGTTTGGAAATAATTTTTGTAAGTATTGAAAAGATCATTTTCAAAATAGATTTGAACTGAGCAAATTTGAAATGAACCAAGGTATTTCTAAAGTTTTCACAGATTTCACTGTTTTCTTAGAAAAATTGTACCCGACTTCTATACAGCATGTTGGTTGTTTTACGTGATTTCTTGCTGCTCAGTTATTATTTACCTTTATTACTCACTGAGCTGGAGTACTCACTTTACTCCCTGCACCTCGCATGCAGTTGCAGGTATTTATTCACCCGGTAGTGGGTATTGGCCGCATGGAGGCAGAGTTATAGAGGTTTTAGCGAGGTGACTGCCAGCGTTCGCAGCACCAAAGTCCTTTTATGTTATTCATTATTATTACTCAGTGTATTTTTAGATTGTAAAGTGGGGATTTCATTCTTATAGATGCTCGTGACTTATGACACCCCAATTTCGGGCTGAGTCGAGATGGGTTCTCTGTTTTATCACGTTTATTCTGCATTATGATTTGATTATCTATGACTCAGACTTATTCATGCTAAGTAACTGTTAAAAGAGGTATTGTTGTTCTGTTGGCTGGCCTTGTCTTCATGAGAGGCGCCATCACGACTGGGTTTGGAAATTGGATCGTGACAATGAACCTCAAAGTTGGTAAATGTTCTTGGGCTGTCATGGGGCATAAATATAATCAAATCCTATTCTACAACTATAATTCACTTTTCCTGGTTATTTTCACCCAACATTATTCAAGACAAAATAAAATATTATTAACTTATCGGACGATAGATAAATTTTATATTTCTTATATTAACATATGCTAGTAGCTTGTAATAAACTCTTATACTAGCTATCTTTCCATAAAATCTATAATGATAGAGAAGAGAAGGGAACAAAACTCTAAAGACAACTAATAAAATTAAATGACCAGAAAATACATAATTGGTTACAAAAATAGTGACACGGATTAAAACTGAATCTAGAAAACCTATATAAAAATGTGAAATAGTCCTACCCAATGTGAGCAAAGCTATGTGTAGCTGTAACGACCCGACCGGTCGTTCTGAGCTTTTGCACTTTGATCGCTAGTTCTCGGGCATGTCTTGCCCCGTGATATGTGTTATGACTAATGTAGGTCGTTGGTTTTGGTTTCAGGAATAATTTTGAATGAATCTAAAGAACAGTTCAGTTGAAAGCTTTGAATTTGAAAGGTTTGACCAAGAGTTGACTTATTTGTATACGAGCTAGGATCGGAGTTTTTATGATTTGGTTATCTTCGTTAGATGATTTATGGCTTAGGAGGGTGATCGGAAGTGGTTTCGGAGGTCCTTTGTAGAATTAGGCTTGAATTGGCAAAGTTAGTATTTTGGCGAATTTTGGTTGATAGGTGAAATTTTGATCCGGGAGTCGGAATGGGATTCCGAGAGTTAGTGTAGCTTTGTTAGGTGATTTGGGATGTGTGTGCAAAATTTAAGGTCATTCGGAGATGTTTTGATTGGGAATTTGGTCAAATGCGTGTTTCGGAAGTTTTAAAAGAACTTAGGCTTGAATTCGATGTAATTTGATGATTTTGGTGATAGTTGAGGTGTTTTGATGATTGGAGCAAGTTTGAATAATGTTTTAAGATGTGTTGGTACTTCTGGTTGAGGTCCCGGGGGCCTCGGAGTGAATTCGGATGGCCGTCGGGACGATTTTGGACTTGGTGATTTCTGAAGATTTGCTGATATCTTGTATTTCCGCATCTATAGAAAAGGGGCAGCAGATGCGGTCCCGCAGATGCGAATATTAGGGGTGCAGATGCGAGTCTTGGCCTTTTGGAGAAATTCCATAGAAGCGGATGGTTTACGTAGGTGCGGTCTACGCAGGTGCGGCTATTGACCGCAGAAGCGGTCCGTGTGTGTGATGGAGGTTCCGCAGAAGCCGGTGATTGACCGCATAAGCGGTGTCCGCAGGAGAGATATTTGATAGCAAAAGCGGTCCTTGGCCTAATAAAGATTCGCAGAAGCGGTAGTCGCAAATGCGGTAAGGCAACCGCAGATGCGAAAATGACTGTTCAGAGAAGGGTTTTAAAAGCTCATTTTGTTCCGCGATCTAAGGGTTATTTCCACCATTTTTGATCGACCTTGAGAGCTTTTAGGCAGAAATTGAAGGGGATTTCGACTAGGTGTGATTGGAGGTGAGTTCCTTGACCTTAATACATGATTTAATGGTAGAATTAACATAGAAATTTGTGGAAATTCATAAAAAAGGGGGAAAAGCTAGGGCGTGGAACTTGGTATTTCAAATTGGATTTTGATGGGTCATTTGGACTCGGATTTCGGAGTTCTTGATATGTATGGACTCGTGGAGAGATAAGAAATCCGATAATGTTAAATTTTCTGATTTTTGAGAAGTGGGCCCGGGGCTCGGGTTTTTGTAATTTCGGGATTTGTGTCAGTTATTGTTTGTCTTCGCTTGGGCTTTGTTCCCTTATCATATTGTGATGTATTCACTCTGATTTTGGATAGATTCGACGCGCGTGGAGGCCGATTTAAGGGGCAAAGGCGTCGCGAGCTAGAGATTTTGCCGATTCGAGGTGAGTAATGATTGTAAATGATATCCTGAGGGTTTGAAACCCCGGATTTGCACACTGTATGGGTATATTGAGGTGACTTGCACGCCGGATAGCGAGCGTGGGGTAGAGCACCGTTGGGGATTGTGACTTGGTCCATCCCGATTGATGATTTTACCATGTATTTGACTGAAACTTATTTGATATTGTCATGATTTGGGTTCAATGCCATAGTTGGGCTTTGTGCCAATTATTTGAACCCTTCGGGGATTTTATCACTGTTTCCTCACTATTTGACATACTACTTGACCTCAGACCTGTTGATTATACTGTTTTACAAACTCAACCATTTTAATTGAACTTTGAGACTTAAATGATATTTCCACTGTTGTTTGGGCTGAGCACTACTATTTTATTGATGCCCGAGGGGCTTATGATGTTTCTGGACTGAGTGAGGCCGAGGGCCATATGTAAGGATATGTTGAGTGATGTGAGGAGGCTTTCAGGCCTCGAGTGTTATGTGAGGAGGGGCATAAGTACACCACAGCGGTACTCAGTAAGTGCCAAACCAAACCTCGATCGGGTACTGACGAGGAAGGTCAGGGCCCTACTGAGACAAAATATAATAATAATAATAATAATAATAATAATAATAATAATAATAATAATAATAATAATAATAATAATAATAATTAACAGTATAAAATCCGATAGAAATAATGAGTACAATAGTGAGATAAGGCAGGTCAACGTGGCAAAAACAACTACAAGGAACAGAGTAACCACCGAGTAAACACAGCTCAATATCAATGATAACAATGAGGGTCTCCCAGGATACCATCATGTAGCCCTTTTCTCAACTGTCCAGTGGATCTCCCGGGGTGCCGTCCCGTAGTCCAACTCATGTACCAAATCGAAGGATCTCCCGGGATACCGTCCCGTAGTCCATCCATCAATGTGCAGGGGGTCTATCGGAAATCTAACCCACAGTCCCAAAGTAAAAGTGCAGGGGGATCTACCATGAATCGAACCCATAGTCCCAAAGTAAACAGACAAGGGGGGAGCTACCAGAATCCCACATCCGTAGTCCCAATGTAAATACGCAACCACAGATAGAAACAAACCAGGGAATGAAGTACAAAAAACAAACAACAGATAGAACTAGCCTAGCATGCTTCACGGAGTGCAGTCAAAACAACTTAAGCAATTAGGCAGTCAAGTCAGCTAAACATGTTTTTCCTAACCTAGCACAAGTTATAATTTCAAGTAGAATAAAGAAAATAAGAAAGACAACTAAATTTCCATAACTTAAGTAAAAATCGGAATTTCATCAATCGGCTCAAGTACGCGCTTGTCACCTCACGTACAAGGCACTCAAATATCAANTGGGTCATTTGGACTCGGATTTCGGAGTTCTTGATATGTATGGACTCGTGGAGAGATAAGAAATCCGATAATGTTAAATTTTCTGATTTTTGAGAAGTGGGCCCGGGGCTCGGGTTTTTGTAATTTCGGGATTTGTGTCAGTTATTGTTTGTCTTCGCTTGGGCTTTGTTCCCTTATCATATTGTGATGTATTCACTCTGATTTTGGATAGATTCGACGCGCGTGGAGGCCGATTTAAGGGGCAAAGGCGTCGCGAGCTAGAGATTTTGCCGATTCGAGGTGAGTAATGATTGTAAATGATATCCTGAGGGTTTGAAACCCCGGATTTGCACACTGTATGGGTATATTGAGGTGACTTGCACGCCGGATAGCGAGCGTGGGGTAGAGCACCGTTGGGGATTGTGACTTGGTCCATCCCGATTGATGATTTTACCATGTATTTGACTGAAACTTATTTGATATTGTCATGATTTGGGTTCAATGCCATAGTTGGGCTTTGTGCCAATTATTTGAACCCTTCGGGGATTTTATCACTGTTTCCTCACTATTTGACATACTACTTGACCTCAGACCTGTTGATTATACTGTTTTACAAACTCAACCATTTTAATTGAACTTTGAGACTTAAATGATATTTCCACTGTTGTTTGGGCTGAGCACTACTATTTTATTGATGCCCGAGGGGCTTATGATGTTTCTGGACTGAGTGAGGCCGAGGGCCATATGTAAGGATATGTTGAGTGATGTGAGGAGGCTTTCAGGCCTCGAGTGTTATGTGAGGAGGGGCATAAGTACACCACAGCGGTACTCAGTAAGTGCCAAACCAAACCTCGATCGGGTACTGACGAGGAAGGTCAGGGCCCTACTGAGACAAAATATAATAATAATAATAATAATAATAATAATAATAATAATAAACAGTATAAAATCCGATAGAAATAATGAGTACAATAGTGAGATAAGGCAGGTCAACGTGGCAAAAACAACTACAAGGAACAGAGTAACCACCGAGTAAACACAGCTCAATATCAATGATAACAATGAGGGTCTCCCAGGATACCATCATGTAGCCCTTTTCTCAACTGTCCAGTGGATCTCCCGGGGTGCCGTCCCGTAGTCCAACTCATGTACCAAATCGAAGGATCTCCCGGGATACCGTCCCGTAGTCCATCCATCAATGTGCAGGGGGTCTATCGGAAATCTAACCCACAGTCCCAAAGTAAAAGTGCAGGGGGATCTACCATGAATCGAACCCATAGTCCCAAAGTAAACAGACAAGGGGGGAGCTACCAGAATCCCACATCCGTAGTCCCAATGTAAATACGCAACCACAGATAGAAACAAACCAGGGAATGAAGTACAAAAAACAAACAACAGATAGAACTAGCCTAGCATGCTTCACGGAGTGCAGTCAAAACAACTTAAGCAATTAGGCAGTCAAGTCAGCTAAACATGTTTTTCCTAACCTAGCACAAGTTATAATTTCAAGTAGAATAAAGAAAATAAGAAAGACAACTAAATTTCCATAACTTAAGTAAAAATCGGAATTTCATCAATCGGCTCAAGTACGCGCTTGTCACCTCACGTACAAGGCACTCAAATATCAAGTAATAATCCTAAGGGGAAAAGTCCCCTACACAAGGTTAGACAAGCCACTTACCTCGAACCGGCTCAATAATCAACTAGGAACCACGCCTTTGCCACGAGTATCCGACTCCAAATGGCCCAAATCTTCAATTCAATTAGAAGTCGTAAATAATATTGCAAACAACTGATTCCACTAAGAAATTTAAAGCTAGGGCGCAAAAATAGGTAAAATGACCAAAATGCCCCTCAAGACAACGTCTCGGAATCGAATAATTTTCATATTTTCATAACCTCGTACTCTCACGAGTCTAACCATATAGAAATCTCCCAAATCGGAGGTCAAATCTTCACTCAAAACCCAATAGTTTGGTCTAAGAAGTTTTACCCAATTTCTTCCAAATTTTGATCCCAATTCGAATTTTAATGATGGATTTAACTACAAAATGATGAAATATAGCTAAGAGGGATCAAGGAAACATTACCCAATGGTCTTCTCTTCAAAACCCTCTGAAAATCGCCCTTCCTCGAGCTAAATTCGATTTTTCTAACTTATGAAATCAAACCCTCGAATTTTTCTATATTAGAATAGGTATTTCCGCTTCTGCGGACAAGGGACCGCTTTTGTGGTCCCGCCTATGCAGAAAAATGAGTCGCTTCTGTGACTTTCACTAAAGAGTCAATGTCCGCTTCTGCAGACCATTAGCCGCTTATGTTGTTCCGCTTCTGCGGAGTTCTAGCCGCTTCTGCGAGTTCCTTTAAAATCTCCAATTCCGCTTCTGCGGTATTCCCACCGCTTTTGTGGGTTCCTGGAGGTTGGTCAAAGTCGCTTCTGCGAAGCCAATGCCGCTTCTGCGGTTCCCAAGCCGCAGAAGCGAAAATACCTGAAGAGAGAAAGATCAGCTGTTGCAACACTTCGAAAATTCTTCCATTCACCACCCGAAATCATCCCGAGGCCCCCAGGACCGCAACCAAAAGCACCAATAACACTTAATACCTATTTCAAACTTGTACCAATCCTTAAACCACCTAAAACAACGCCGAAAACTCGAATTAAACAAGTTTTTGAGCCTAAGAACTTCAATTTTTATCCAAATATGCTTTCGATCAAAAACCTACTCAAAACACGTCCGAATGACCTGAAATTTTGCACACACATCCCAAATGACATGACGGAGCTACTACAACTTCCAAAATTCCAATCCGACTCTCGGATCAAAAATTCACTATCAGGCGGGAAACTTCAAAAATTCAAACTTCGGCATTTCTAGCCTAAATGAGCTACGGACCTCCAACATACATTCCGAATACGCTCCCAACCCCGAAATCACCTAACGGAGCTAACAGAACCGTTGGATTTCCATTCTGAGGCCATCTTCACACTGTTCCAATTACGGACCACTTTCCAACACTTAAGCTCTCATTTAGGGACTAAATGTCCCAAAACACTCCGGATCCTAACACCAAACGTCTCGGCAAACAAAAATAGCAGAAATGAACTTAAAGGAAGCAGTTTATGGGGGATCGGGGCATAAATTCCAAAAACGACCGGCCGGGTCGTTACATCCTCCTACACTTAAACATTCGTTCATCCTCGAATGAGCAAAAAGAACATACCTGAAGTAGTGAAAAGATGAGGGTATTGGCTGCGCATATCCTACTCGGTCTCCCAAGTCGCCTCCTCGGCCGGCTGACCCCGCCACTGAACCTTTACTAAAGCGATGTTCTTTGACCTTAACTTTCTGACTTGCTTGTCCAATATAGCCACTGGTTCCTCAACATAAGATAGATCCTTGTCCAACTGGACTGAACTGAAATCCAACACGTGCGACGGATCACCGTGATACCTCTGGAGCATCGAAATATGAAATATCGGATGAACTCCGGCTAGGCTGGGAGGTAAGGAAAGCTCATGAGCAACCTCCCCTACTCGCCTCAAGATCTCAAAAGGGCCAATAAACCTCGGACTCAACTTTCCTTTCTTCCCAAACCTCATGATGCCTTTCATTGACGAAACCCGAAGCAGAACCCCCTCACCAACCATAAATGAAACATCACGGACCTTCCTGTCTGCATAGCTCTTCTGTCTGGACTGGGCCGTACGGAGTCTATCCTGAATCACCTTAACCTTCTCTAATGCATCCTGAACCATCTCTGTGCCCAATAGCCTGGCCTCACCCGGCTCAAACCAACCCACCGGAGATCTACACCTCATACCATATAAAGCCTCAAACGGCGCCATCTGAATGCTGGACTGATAACTGTTATTATAAGCAAACTCCGCCAATGGCAAGAAATGATCCCAAGACCCCCCAAACTCAATCACACATGCACGGAGCATATCCTCCAGAATCGGAATAGTGCGCTCGGACTCTCCATTCGTCTGGGGGTGAAATAACGTGCTTAACTCTACCCGAGTGCCTAACTCTTGATTCACGGCTCTCCAGAACCGCGATGTAAACTGAGTACCTCTGTCTGAAATGATAGAAACTAGAATACCATGCAAACAGACGATCTCCCTAATATAAATCTCCGCCAACCGCTCCGATGAATAAGTGGTACACACAGAAATGAAATGAGCGGACTTGGTCAGCCGATCCACAATGACCCAAATGGAATCAAACTTATTCAAGGTTCGTGGGAGTCCAGATACAAAGTCCATGGTGATACGCTCCCATTTCCACTCCGGAATCTCTATCTGCTGAAGCAACCCACCCGGACGCTGGTGCTCATACTTCACCTGTTAGCAGTTGAGGCATCTAGACACATAACCAACTATATCCTTCTTCATCCGCCTCCAACAATAGTGCTGCCTCAAGTTTTGATACATCTTCGCGGCACCCGGATGGATGGAATATCGCGAACTATGGGCCTTTGCTAGAATCAATTCTCGAATACCATCAACATTGGGCACACAAATCCGGCCTTGCATCCTCAATACCCCATCATTTACGATGGTCACATCTCGGACATCACCACGCTGAACCTTGTCCTGAAGGACAAGCAAATGAGGGTCATCATACTGCCGCTCCCTGATACGATCAAATAGGGAAGACCGGGAAACCACGTAGGCTAGGACCCGACTGGGCTCCGAGAGATCCAATCTCACAAATTGACTGCTAGGGCCTGAACATCCATCGCCATCGGTCTCTCTGAAGCTAGTAAATATAACAAACTACCCAAACTCTCCGCCCGGTGACTCAAGGCATCTGCCACCACATTGGCCTTGCCTGGGTGATACAGGATAGTGATATCATAATCCTTCAACAACTATAACCATCTCCTCTAATGCATATTCAGGTCTTTTGGCTTGAGTAAGTGTTGCAAACTCCGATGGTCAGTATAGATCTCATAAGGCACCGCGTACAAATAATGACGCCAGATCTTCAAGGCATGAACGATAGCAGCTAACTCAAGGTCGTGGACAAGGTAATTCTTTTCATGTATCTTTAATTGTCTAGATGCGTAGGCAATCACCCTACCGTATTGCATCAAAATTGCTCCAAGTCCAACCCGTGAGGCATCATAATAAACTGTATAAGACCCCAAACCGGTAGGCAGCAGCAAGATTGGGGCTGAAGTCAAAACTGTCTTGAGCTTTTGAAAGCTTGCCTCACACTCCTCTGTCCACTGGAAAGGGGCACCCTTTTGGGTCAATCTAGTCATAGGGGCCGCAATCGATGAAAACCCCTCCACAAAGCGACGGTAATAACCTGCCAAGCCAAGGAAACTAGGAATCTCTGTAGCTGAGGAGGGCCTGGGCCAACTCTGCATGGCCTCCACCTTCTTCGGATCCAACTGAATGCCCTCACTCGATACCACGTGGCCTAGGAATGCCACAGAACTCAACCAAAACTCACATTTTGAAAACTTTACATATAATTTCTTCTCTCTCAGGGTCTGAAGCACTGTCCTCAGGTGCTGCTCATGATCTTCCCGACTCCAGGAGTACAACAGAATATCATCAATAAAAACAATAACGAATGAGTCAAGATATGGTCCGAATACACTGTGCATGAAAGCTGCTGGGACATTGGTCAGCCCAAATGACATAACAAGGAACTCATAATGACCATAACGAGTCCTGAAGGCAGTCTTCCGGATATCTAGCTCCCGAATCTTCAACTGATGGTACCCTGAGTGCAAGTCAATCTTAGGGAACACATGTGCGCCCTGAAGCTAGTCAAATAGATCATCAATATGAGGCAAAGGATAACGGTTCTTCACTGTAACTTTGTTCAACTGGCGATAATCAATGCACATGCGCATAGAACCATCTTTCTTCTTCACAAACAAAACAGGAGCACCCCACGGTGAAACACTGGGCATAAAACCCTTACCAAGCAACTCCTGCAATTGATCCTTCAAATCTTTCAACTCAGGAGGAGCCATGCGATACGGAGGAATGGAAATGGGCCGAGTGCCCGGCAACAGGTAAATGCCGAAATCAATGTCTCTATCGGGTGGCATGCCCGGAAGATCAGCTGGAAACACATCGGGGTAATCCCGTACCACTGGAACTGAATCAACAGAAGGGGTATCAACACTGACAACTCTCACATAAGCTAAATACGCGGCATACCCCTTCTCAACCATACGCTGAGCCTTAAGAAAAGAGATAACTCTGCTGGGAGTGTGATCTAAGGTACCACTCCACTCAATACGCGGAATACCTGGCATAGCCAGCATCACGGTCTTCGCGTGACAATCAAGGATAGCATGATGGGGCGACAATCAGTCCATGCCCAGAATAATATCAAAGTCAACCATACCGAGTAATAATAAATCTGCTCTGGTCTCAAAATCATGAATAGTAACCAAACATGACCGATAAACGCGGTCCACAATAAGAGAATCTCCCACAGGGAGTAGAAACATAAACTGGGGCACTCAAAGAATCCCGAGGCACACCCAAATGTCGAGCAAAGTAAGAAGACATATAAGAATAAGTAGAGCCTGGATCGAATAGTACCGATGCCTCTCTGTGACAAACCAGTATAATACCTGTGATGACGGAGTTGGAGGCAACAGCCTCAATGCGAGTAGGAATACAATAATATCTGGCATGTTCCCTCTCTCGAAGGTGACCTCTATCTCCCCGAGCTCCGCCCCTGGCTGGCTGGGCAGGTGGGGCAGCAGCTGGAGCTGTGATCATGGCCTGAGAGCTCTGAGGAGCCCGCTGTGGCTGAGCAGTCTGTGAAGATGCACCCCTACCAAGTCTGGGGCAGTCCCTAACCATATGGCGTGTATCGCCACACTCGAAACAAGCTATGGGAGGACGCGGTGGCTGTGACTAGCTGGGGCTAGGCCTGCTGGACTGACCTCTAGAAGCACCCCGCGCAGGAGGCGCGTTAGAAATTGGAGGTGCATAGTAAGGCTCCTGAGGCGTAGGCAGAGCTGGAGCACCGCCGGCTGCTAGAAGAGCTGAATGTATAAGGCGACCCGAATAGCCTCTACCATAATGACCTACTGATGGGGTACGGGCACCAGAGTAGTGACCCGACTCTCGAGACCTCTTGGCCTCCCTCTCTCCTCGCTCTCTGGCGAGCATACCCTCAATCCTCCTAACAATGCTCACTACCTGCTGATAAGGAATATCCATCTCCAACTCTCGAGCCATGCTAGATCTGATGGGCGGAATAAGGCCCTCAATGAACCTATGAACTCTCTCTCAAACTGTAGAAACCAAAGCCGGTGCATGCCTGGCCAACCTAGTATAGCGGATGGCATACTCTGAGACTGTCATAGCACCCTGGCGCAAATGCTCAAACTCTGCGCACCATGCATCCCTAAGACTCTGGGGAACAAACTCTCTCATAAACATATCCGAGAATTGGGTCCAAGTCAGTGAAGCAGCCTCGATTGGAATGTCTAACTCATAAGTACGCCACCAATCATAGGCAGCTCCCCGAAGCTGAAAAGCAGTGAAAGAAACCCCCCTGGACTCCACTATGCCCATAGTGCGAAGAATACGATGACACTCCTCCAAAAATCCCAAGGCATCATCTGATGCTAGTCCACTGAACACTAGGGATCGTATTTCTTAAACCTCTCAAGTCTCCGCTGCTCGTCCTCTGAAGCAACTGACCCATCCTCGGGCTAAACTGGTGCTGCAGGCGGTGCGGGAATAATCTTGGGAGCCTGCTCAACCTGCACTCGCTACTCAGGAGTGCGGACGGCGGGAGTCTGTCCTCCTCCCCCAGCCTGGGATGTGGCTGCAGCAAGGGGAAGCAACCCTGCCTGAGCTAAGGTGGTGTACATGCTTATGAACTAAGCCAAAGTCTCCTAGAGCACTGGAGTAGTAGTGGCAGTAGTAGGTGTGCCAGGTGCCTGGGCTCTGGCTGAATCTGCTGGTGGTACCTCGGCAGCAGCTCGCGTAGGTGCTCTGGCTGCACTGCGTGCGCGTCCTCGGCCTCTACCCCGGCCCCGGCCCCGGCCTCTAACGGCTGCAGCAGGGGGCCGCGGGTGCCTGGTCATCTCGTGTAGCACATGTCCTCACCATATGTGAGAGAATAGAAGATAGAAGTTTAGAATTGATGCCAAAAAATCGCACGACAAGGAATTCAAACGACATGAAGATTTTTCCTAAACAGTTACATAGCCTCTCATAGATAAATACAGACGTCTCCGTACCGATCAGCGAGACTCTAATAAACCGGCATGTGTTCCGTGACTCCTGTGAACCTAGAGCTCTGATACCAACTTGTAACGACCCCAGTTCACCCTCCATGAACATGTCGTGATGGCACCTAGTTCCTACAACTAGGTAAGCCTAACAATGCGGAAATTCAATATAATTTGCGGAAATAATTAATTAAAATAGAACATATGTAAAATAATAGCTGCATACGAGGTCGCTCGGCCTTTACAACTCAAAGGTATGCAAAAGTCTACAACTCAATCAAAAAACCCAGAAACTTACGGGAAACATAGGCTAGTAGAAACGTAAAACACTGCTCTAACTCCAGAATATCTAAACAACTGAAAGAAAAGATAAGCTAAATACTAAAGCTGGAATAGAGTAGAGACTCCTGGTCTACGGACGTGGCAGATATACCTCGAAGTCACCGCTAGATCTCTCCGCCTCGATGATAGTACGCCTGGGTGGAGGAACCTGGAGATGCACGTGAAAAACATGCACAGAAGGGGAATGAGTACACCACAGGGGTACTCAGTAAGTGCCAAGCCTAACCTCGGTCGGGTAGTGACGAGGAAGGTCAGGGCCCTACTGAGACAAACTATAATAATAATAATAATAATAATAATAATAATAATAATAATAATAATTAACAGTATAAAATCTGACAGAAATAATGGGTACAATAATGAGATAAGGCAGATCAACGAGGCAATAACAACTACAAGGAACAGAGTAACCACCGAGTAAATACAGCTCAATATCAATGATAACAATAAGGGTCTCCTATGATACCGTCCTGTAGCCCTTTTCTCAACTGTCCAGTGGATCTCCCGGGGTACCGTCCTGTAGTCCAACTCATGTACCAAATCGAAGGATCTTCCGGAATACCGTCCCGTAGTCCAACCATCAATGTGCAGGGGGCTCTATCGGGAATCTAAACCGCAGTCCTAAAGTAAAAGTGCATAGGGGATCTACCTGGAATAGAACCCGTAGTCCCAAAGTAAACAGACAAGGGGGGAGCTACCGGAATCCCACATCCGTAGTCCCAATGTAAATACGCAAGCACAGCCAGAAACAAACCAGGGAATGAAGTACGAAAAACAACAACAGATAGAACTAGCCTAGCAAGCTTCACGTAGTGCAGTCAAAACAACTTAAGCAATTACGTAGTCAAGTCAGCTAAACATGATTTTCCTAACCTAGCACAAGTTATAATTTCAAGTAGAATAAAGCAAATAACAAAGAAAACTAAATTTCCATAACTCAAGTAAAAATTGGAATTTCATCAATCGGCTCAAGTACGCGCTCGTCACCTCACGTACAAGGCACGCAAATATCAAGTAATAATCCTAAGGGGAAAGGTTCCCCACAAAAGGTTAGACAAGCCACTTACCTCGAACCGGCTCAATAATCAACTAAGAACCACGCCTTTGCCACGAGTATCCGACTCCAAATGGCCCAAATCTATTCAATTCAATTAGAAGTCGTAAATAATATTGCAAACAACTGATTCCACTAAGAACTTTAAAGCTAGGGCGCAAAAATAGGTAAAATGACCAAAATGCCCCTCAAGACAACGTCTCAGAATTGAATAATTTTTACATTTCCATAACCCTCGTACTCTCACGAGTCTAACCATATAAAACTCTCCCAAATCGGAGGTCAAATGCACACTCAAAACCCAATAGTTTGGTCTAAGAAGTTTTACTCAATTTCTTCCAAATTTTGATCCCAAATTCAAATTTTAATGATGGATTTAACTATAAAATGATGAAATATAGCTAGGAGGAATCAAGTAAACATTACCCAATGGTCTTCTCTTCAAAATCCTCTGAAAATCGCCCCTCCCGAGCTGAATTCAATTTTTCTAACTTACGAAATCAAACCCTCGAATTTTTCTATATCAGAACAGGCATTTCCGCTTCTGCGGACAAGGGATCGCTTCTGCGGTCCCGCCTATGCGGAAAAATGAGTCACTTCTACGACTTTCACTAAAGAGTCAATGTCCGCTTCTGCGGACCATTAGTCATTTATGTTGTTCCGCTTCTGCGGAATTCTAGCCGCTTCTGCGGGTTCCTTTAAAATCTCAGGTTCCGCTTCTGCGGTATTCCCACCACTTCTGTGGGTTCCTGGAGGATGGTCAAAAGTCACTTCTATGAAGCCAATGCTACTTCTGCGGCTCCGCCTCTGCGGTTCCCAAGCCACAGAAGCGAAAATACCAGAAGTGAGAAAGATCAGCTGTTGCAACACTTCGAAAATTCTTCCGTTCACCACCCGAAATCATCCCGAGGCCCCCGGGACCTCAACCAAAAGCCAAAATAACAGTTAATACCTATTTCAAACTTGTACCAATCCTTAAACCACCTAAAAGAACTCCGAAAACTCGAATTAAACAAGGTTTTGAGCCTAAGAACTTCAATTTTTATCCAAATACGCTTTCGATCAAAAACCTATTCAAAACACGTCCGAATGACCTAAAATTTTGCACACACATCCCAAATTACATGATGGATCTACTGCAACTTCCGGAATTCCAATCCGACCCTCGAATCAAAAACTCACTATCGGACCGGTAACTTCAAAAATTCAAACTTTGGCATTTCTAGCCTAAATGAGCTATGGACCTCCAAAATACATTCCGAATATGCTCCTAACCCTGAAATCACCTAACGAAGCTAACGAAACCATCGGATTTTCATTCTGAGGCTGTCTTCACACTATTCCAATTACATACCACTTTCCAACACTTAAGCTCTCATTTAGGGATTAAATGTCCAAAAACACTCCAGATCCTAACACCGAACGTTTCGGCAAACAAAAATAGCAGAAATGAACTTAGGGGAAACATTTTATGGGGTATCGGGGCTTAAATTCAAAAAATGACCGACCGGGTCGTTACATGTTGAAAGGATTATTTTCAAAAGGAGCTTTAAACTGAGCCAATATATTTTCAATGATTTCACATCCTTACTGTTTTCTCAAAGGATTGTACCCAGCTTCTATATAGTATGATGGTGTGCTTTACGTGATTTCTTACTACTCAGTTGTTATTTACCTTTATTACTCACTGAGTTGGAGTACTCACTTTACTCCCTGCACTTCGTGTGCAGATGCAGGTATCTATTCACCCGGTTGCGGGT
This sequence comes from Nicotiana glauca, assembly GCA_026770625.1. Taxonomy (NCBI): domain Eukaryota; kingdom Viridiplantae; phylum Streptophyta; class Magnoliopsida; order Solanales; family Solanaceae; genus Nicotiana; species Nicotiana glauca. Next base: position 61,112 of record MU712689.1, read on the forward strand.
TTGGGTCGATCAGAGGCAGAGTTATATGAGTTAAAGAGGTGACTGCCAGTGTTCGTAGCACCATTTTTCTTTCTGTTTGTTCGTTATTCTGATTTTGTATATAATAGACCTTGCAGTGGATTTACATTATGATAGATGCTCGTGACTTGTGACACCCTGATTAGGGCTGTGTTGGGTTGTAATTTCATTAATTAATATTATTAAGTCATATTTTGCTGTTCATTTATGCTTAACTATTTTTGAAAGAGATGAGTTGGGTTAGTCGGTTGGCCTTGTCTTCACGAGAGGCGCCATCACGACCAGTGCGGGGTTTGGGTCACGACAAGTTGGTATCAGAGCCTAGGTTACTAGGTCTCACGAGTCATGAGTAGGTTTAGTAAATTCTCGCGGATCGGTACGGAGACATCTATATTTATTCTCGAGAGGCTGCAGAACCTTTAGGAAAACTTCACATTCTTGAATTCTTATCGTGCGTCCTTGATTCAGCGTGAAAAGAAACTTTTGAAATTCATTCCACGCATTTGTATGCGTGCATGAGCGCTCGGTATCATATGTGCCTTGATGTCTTGTGATTCTCCGATCGAGGGGCGAGATGTGATCTCTCTGAGTTTGATGTTGGTCCAATCTGGAGGACTTAAGGCCGGATCTTTGCCTATGGCTTGAGCACCGAGGTGCTGATTGTGTGAGTAAGTGTTTTGAACTTATATGTTTGGTATTGTCCCTATTAGTAGGAATGGCGGCTGGGTAGCTGGGTAATGAGTATGTTAGTACCGCGTGAAGTTTTTATATGACCTGGAAGTGTCGAGTAGGATCTGCTGGTTGATAGGTGAACTATATAGTGTATGATTTCCATTGTGACTGGATGTGTATGACGATGGAAGGTATACAGAAATGTTATATTAAGGCGAAGCAAGTGGGCTATCTCCTGCGGAGTGTTCCAAAGTGGTGTGATCCTTATGCGTATGTTAGAAGATCTCATGTGTAATGGAAGGGTACGTGTTGAAATTTGAAATTTTGGATTGCTTAAGAGAGTGGGCTTCACTATTGCGGGGTTGAATGCGAGCTTTGTGGAAGATTTATAGTACTGGATGATCTATGTTCTCACAAACTTGTAAATGATTTGAGTTTAATCTCACTATGGTATTGTGGCATCAATAGAGTAAGAGTGTTATGAGTTGTTGAGGGTGTCTTGATCTATCACTCCGAGCTAAGTGGGGGAGTTTGCTGTGAGCAGTTGATTGCACGGTTAGGTGCTATGTTAGTTCCAGCTTGGGGGCGTGCGAGTGAATTAGCTATGGCTAGAGTAAAGGAAAAATTTGACAAAGGTCATATTATCCTTCATAGAGTATGAGAATCACGGAATGTCTGAAGTGTCATTGGTAAAGAATGCTCGGCGCATAGAGCAGGAAGTTGCTTGGTCGTATTGGGATGAGGATTTCATTTTTGCGGTATCGGAGTACCAATGAGGCACGAGTGGTTCTGTTCGTTAGGTCAGGTAATTTGAGGTTTGAATAAGAGTGAATGACTTTCGAGAATGGTTCTAATGTGTTCAAAATTCTGTAGGAAACAATTGGGTATATCAAGGTTGTGTATGTGGTTAGAGACTGTGTTTCATTGGAAAAAGGTCATGACTTGTGGTATTTTTATGTTAACTATGGGATCCTATGTACCGGTATCTAGAAGGTAAAGGTAACAAATTCAGATTTGCAGGAAGTTCTTCAGAGTAAAGTATTCTGAAATGTGGTGTTTCTGGGGATATTGAGAGGGTATTCAACGGCTTATGGGTTTTAGACAATATGGTCTTGTGCTTGGGTCTCGTGTAGTGAGCCTGGGTTGAGAGATTATGGTACTACAACAAGAAGGGATATCTAGTTGAAAATGAATCAGAAGGAAATCTAGATAGATGGAGTAGCTTGATAGTAGACCGAATTGGTATGGAAGGGATATAATTAATTCTTCGTATGTGTTCGAGGTAACGAGCCCTTACAAGTATTTTGCAGCAATGCTCTTGAGTTCTGACAGCTTGCTTAGCTTGGTCTAGTAGAAGGATTCAGTCCTGGCAGTTTAGCTTGTGCAAATGGAATTTTGAGAGAGTTCTTGTTGGGTTTTACTGTGGTTTGGAGATGTATATTTCCTATGGGCATGCGGAGCATGGGATGTGTAATGATTTTTCTCCTAAATGGGGTTAGTGGAAGTTCTTGGCTAGATGAGTTACAATTCAAGTCTGAAAAGAAGTTCATAAAACTCTTAGGCAACGGGTAGCCTTAAGTAATCAAAGAAGTGGTACTGCTAATTGGAAGTGATTTGACGGGAGTATATGTTTCAGAAAAAGGGTTATGTGATTAAATTGATGATACTTTGGTAGTATTGCGGCATTTTCTTGTTGGGTCGACTGGTGATATTTGGGTTGCTTGGTGGCACAGGGAAATCTTAGACTATCTATCGTGGGATGATTGGGTATTAAAGGCGTGGCATGTGTTCGGACGGCGAAATTGGGATCGAATATGATGATTCATGTGCTGGGTGTATATGGAGACAGAAGTTCTCATATTTAGGCTATGATGTGGTATGTTAGATTCGGATGTGATGTTGGGGTTTAGACTGGTTGTCTCTATGTTGGGGTTATTCTGGAATATTGCACTATGGGCTGTGCCAAAAATGCCACGAGTTGAGTGGCGAGGTGCGTCAGATTATGTTCTAGCAGAGTGGTTTATATTTCAAAGACCAGCGGACGGCTGGGAAGGGTTTCTTTTTGTAATAAGGCTTTCGTGATGGATGTTCGTACAAAGGTTTCTACCATTGATTCAGTTCTGGAGTTGAGGGACTTTTTGAATGTATTTCTGGTGGCCGGGCATGTCGCCGGACGAGGTTGTGGATTTCGGTATTGATTTGGTGTCGGGCACCATATCGTATGGCCCCAGTAGGAGCTGTCGTAGTGGAAGGAGCAGCTTCAGGATTCCTTGATGATTGGTTCATTGGCAGGTCAATGTGGATGCGTGTTCTAGCTTGAGTCGGCTTGGTTGGCCCCGAAATTTTATAGTTGAGGGATAGGTTGATTCGATCGTTAGTGAGCTTGTTAGTGATCTAGGGAGATCTATGAGTTGCTTTTGTGCTGCGAGACGTTATGGTCTGTTGGTTATGGGCACATATGGGGCGGCTCCATTGGGGTTTCATAGTGGAAGTAGAGCCGAGAGAGTAATTGGGAGTTGCTCGGTGATTGGCGTATCGGTTATGTTCTATCAGGCTTGCATGGCATATGTTATTTGTTTCACCATGGATGTGATGATTTGCTTGGGTTTCCAGACATCAAATTGTGCGTGGTTGTCGATTTGAGCATAGTGACTTGAGGTGTTTTAGCTGTAACAGTGTTTGGATAGGATCGTGCATTTGTAGCGAGGCTACGTGGAGATATGACCTTTCGGGGTAGATTCATGTATTCTATTCCTATGATGTGAGACGGGGTCTCAGCCTTGTGTTGTGATAGTACTGATGAGCTTGAGGTACAGCTCTTTCGTTGGGGTAATTAATGAATACGAACGGATTTGATTTCAGCTTGTTAGAAGGATAATATCGAGGTTCGTCTTGGGAATCTGCTGTGGTATTAGCCAAAAAGGGAAGTGACTTCATGAATGGTTGACCTGAGAGATAGTTACGGTTTATTGCATGTTTCATATATCATATAATTGCACCTGAGGTTGCAGGTATAAGTAATTAAAGCTGGTTTGGGCTTATTCTGAATAGAGATGTGAGGTTCTGATCTTGTGTAGGATTTCGGAAAGTGGAAATGTGGTTCTATGGCTTATGGGCTAGATCAGATGGTGAAATTTCAGTTTCAATGTGTTATCGGACCTATATGAGATAGGGTGACGTGGGATCACCCCCAGGTTTACGTTTGGTAAGGTTATTCAGCTATTGATTGGCTTTTAGAACAACTCCGGGTAAGTTCGAGGATGAACGTGTGTTTAAGTGGGGGAGGATGTAATGACCCGACCGGTCGTTCTGAACTTTTGCACCTTGATCGCCAGTTCTCGGACTTGCCCCGTGATATGTATTATGACTAATGTAGGTCGTTGATTTTGGTTTCAGGAAAAATTTGGAATGAATCTGAAAAAACAGTTCAGTTGAAAGCTTTGAATTTGAAAGGTTTGACCAAGAGTTGACTTATTTGTATACGAGCTCGGATCAGAGTTTTTATGATTTGGTTAGCTTCGTTAGATGATTTATGGCTTAGGAGGGTGATCGGAAGTGGTTTCGGAGGTCCTTTGTAGAATTAGGCTTGAATTGGCAAAGTTATTATTTTGGCAAATTCCGGTTGATAGGTGAAATTTCGGTCCGGGAGTCGGAATGGGATTCCGAGAGTTGTTGTAGCTTCGTTAGGTGATTTTGGATGTGTGTGAAAAATTTCAGGTCATTCGGAGGTGTTTTGGTCGGGTTTTTGATCAAATGCGTGTTTCGCAAGTTTTAAAAGAACTTAGGCTTGAATTCGATGTAATTTGATTATTTCTGTGTTAGTTGAGGTGTTTTGATGATTGGGGCAAGTTTGAATAATGTTTTAAGATGTGTTGGTACTTCTGGTTGAGGTCCCGAGGGCCTTGAGGTGAATTCGGATGGCTATCGGGATGATTTTGGACTTGGTGATTTCTGAAGATTTGCTGACATCTGGTATTTCCACATCTGCGGAAAAGGGGCCGCAGATGCGGTTCCGCAGATGCGAAGTAGTGGCGCAAATGCGAGTGTTGGCCTTTTGGAGAAATTCCATAGAAGCGGATGGTTTCCGCAGGTGCGGCTATTGACCGCAGAAGCAGTCCATGTGTGTGAGGGAGGTTCAGTAGAAGCGGGTGATTGACCGCATAAGCGGTGTCCGCAGGAGCGATATTTGATCGCAAAAGCTGTCCTTGGCCTAATAAAGATCCGCAGAAGTGGAGGAAGAACCGCAGAAGCGGTAGTCGCAAATGCGGTAAGGCAACCGCAGATGCGAAAATGACTGTTCAGAGAAAGGTTTTAAAAGCTCATTTTGTTCAGCGAGCTAAGGGTTATTTCCACCATTTTTGATCGACCTTGAGAGCTTTTGGGAAGAAATTGAAGGGGATTTTGACAAGGTGTGATTGGAGGTGAGTTCTTTGACCTTAATACATGTCACGACCCCAATCCCGGTCGTGATGGCGCCCAACACAATTGCTAGGCAAGCCCGACCAACCAATATTCACAACCCAATCACAAATCCTATTACCGAGTAACAACATGAAATTAGCAGTTTATCAAGTCTATTAACTGAATAATTTAAATAGAAACAGTATGAAACACTGACATAACCAACATCTCCCAAAGACCTGGGGGTCATGAGTCTAGAGTCTCTAAATACAACTGAGTAATAAATTCTCAAAATACATAAGTCTAGGATGCGGAAATATAAATGGATAAGGGGGAGAAGTTGGGTCCTGCGGATGCCAGGCAGCCACCTCGACAACTCCTGAGATAATCTGAAGAGCAGCAAGAACACTACTAAGCCTCCGGAACACCTGAATCTGCACAGATGGTGCAGAGAGTAGAGTGAGTACTTCCAACTCAGTGGTAATAGACATATATAATGGTTAAAAGTGAGAAATCCCAAGATATTACAATGCAAAGCTATAAACAATAATTCAACACATTTAACGGTGGAACAACAACAAGCAATGACAGGTAAAACAAATAGATATCGATACATGAATGCAATGCAATGCACATGACCGCTGCGGCGCGCAGCCCGATCCATTTGGGTACCCGCGCTCACTATGGGCGTTTAGACTCTGGAGGGGCTCCTAGAGCCCAAGCACAGTATCATCGTAGCATTCGCTGCGGCGTGCAGCCTGATCCACACTCAGTCCGGATATATGCATGTAAGCCACACAAGCACAGTCAAGTTTATCATTTTCAGTTCCAATTATTAGGAACTATAGATTAAGTGTTTAAAACTTTAGAATTTTATTAATCATTTCGAGACAGTGTTTAACTCAGGACTAATATCATAAAAACATGCTAAGCATCATGGAAACAATGATAATAATCCCTAAAGGATCCAAATAATCGGCACACAGCCCAAATATGCTCATAGCAATCCAAGTAGGATGCTTACCAATCCATTTCTATTCAATAACACAGTATGAACATCACTCGGACGGACTAAGCGCTAGTCCCCGAACACAAATGACCCCGCACTCACCGTAGAGTACGTGTCTCTCCTCAATATAGCGTCACAGTATGATATACCGGGGTTTCAAACCCTCAGGTCATCATCTACATCTATTACTCACCTCAAACCGGCCACAAGACTAGTCCGCTATGCCTTTTCCTCTCGAATCCATCTCCTCGCGCGTCGAATCTGGTCAAAACCACAACAAATACATTACAATAGGCCAAAGGAACATGACCCAATCAAAAGAACTCAAAAAATACCAAAAATCTCGAAGTTGACAAAACCCGAGCCCCAGGCCCGCTTCTCGAAAAATTACGAAATTCACCTCACCGGATTCCTCGTCTCTCCACGAGTCTATACATATCAAATTTACCAAAATCAGGGTTCAATTGCCCTTTCAAAACCCAAATTTAAACTCTCTTAAGTTTCAAGCCCTAACCTCCATTTTTACCCTCTAATTCCTCGAATTTCAGTGATTAACCCATGTTTTTACACCATAATAACATAATCCGAGTCCAATAATTCATACCTGATGAAACCCCTTCGAATTCTCTTCAAAATCGCCCAAGAAACCGCCTAAGTCGAATTCCAAAATATTTTTCCTTCTCTTTCAAATTCGTGAACACTGTTCACTTTAATTCCAGGTCTATTTCCGCTCCTGCGGTTAAATTACCGCATCTGCGGTCAACGCATCCGCGACCAAATGATCGCTTCTGCGATCTCACTTAAATCCCCAGGGACCGCTTCTGCGGTCTTAAACCGCACCTGCGGTTGTCGCTTGTGCGGACCTTTGTCTGCTTTTGCGGAAGAGTTCCAAGCCTCCCAGAACCGCTTTTGCGACCCCTTAGCTGTATCTGCGGAACCGCTTATGCGGTCCCTTTTCCGCAGATGCGAAAATGACAGAACCAGCAACTTCAAACATGCAACAAACACCGAATTCTCCGTTTAACCACCCGAATTCACCCCGAGGCCCCCGGGACCTCAACCAAAAGCACAGACATGATATATTACCTTATCCAAACTTGCTCGAACCATAAAAACACTATCGTTAACATCAAAATCCTCAATTATCCTCAAATCAAAGCCTAAGTTTCTTAAAAACTTCNCCATTCTGACCCTCGGATCAAAATCTCACCTATCAACCGGATATCGCCAAAATGCTAACTTCGCCAATTCAAGCCTAATTCTACACCGAGCCTCCAAAATCAATTCTGATCGCGCTCCTAAGTCACAAATCATCCCCCGAAGCTAATCAAATTACCGGAATTCACATCGAAGTCCTCTAACTATATAGTCAACTTTCGGTTGACTTTTTCAAAATAAGCTTCCTTCTAAGAGGCTAAGTGCCTCATTTCCAACTAAAACCAATTCAATTCTATCCGGCCAACTCAAATACTTATATTGAAACATAGAGCAACATAATATGGCGGAAGCGGGGCAGTAACTCACGTGACAACGGGCCGGGTCGTCACAATACATGATTTAATGGTAGAATTAACATAGAAATTTGTGGAAATTCATAAAAAAAGGGAAAAGCTAGGGCTTGGAACTTGGTATTTCAAATTGGATTTTGATGGGTCATTTGGACTCGGGTTTGGGAGTTCTTGATGTGTATGGACTCGTGGCGAGATAAGGAATCCGATAATGTTAAATTTTCTAATTTTCGAGAAGTGGGCCCGGGGCTTGGGTTTTGGTAATTTCGGGATTTGTGCCTGTTATTGTTTGTTTTCGCTTGGGCTTTGTTCCCTTATCATATTGTGATGTATTCGCTCCGATTTTGGATAGATTCGACGCGCGTGGAGGCCGATTTGAGGGGGCAAAGGCATCGCGAGCTAGAGATCTCGCCGGTTCGAGGTGAGTAATGGTTGTAAATGATATCCTCACACCGTAGTATTATATTGAGGTGACTTGCACGCCGGATAGCGAGCGTGGGGTAGAGCACCGTTGGGGATTGTGACTTGGTCCGTCCCGATTGATGATTTTACTGTGTATTTGACTGAAACTTATTTGATATTATCATGATTTGGGCTGATTGCCATAGTTGGGCTTCGTGCCAATTATTTGAACCCTTCGGGGATTTTATCACTGTTTCCTTACTATTGTACATACTACTTGAACTAAGTCCTATTGATTATACTGTTTTACAAACTCAGCCGTTTTAATTGAACTTTTAGACTTAAATGATATTTCCACTGTTGTTTGGGCTGAGCACTACTATTTTATTGATGCCCGAGGAGCTTATGATGTTTCTGGACTGAGTGAGGCCGAGGGCCATATGTAAGGATATGTTGAGTGATGTGAGGAGGCTTTCAGGCCTCGAGTGTTATGTGAGGAGGCTTTCAGGCCTCGAGTGTTATGTGAGAAGGCTTTCGGGCCTCGAGTGTGATGTGAGAAGGCTTTCAGGCCTTGTTTTATATGCCACGAGGTGGCTTGATATTGCGCTTGGGCCGTAAGGGGCCCCTCCGGAGTCTGCACCCCCCACAGTGAGCGTGGGTACCCATGTTGTCACGACCCCAACCCGGTCATGATGGCGCCCAGCAAACTACTAGGCAAGCCCGACCATTTATAACAATAACCCCATTAATTAAATAGATGAAGATAAATGCCATTTAAGTCAAGGCCTAAATACTGATAATAATGCGGAACAAAAATCTAACAAATACCAATACAGCCCAACATGGACCCAGTGTCACGAACATGAGCCTCTAAAATACAGAGTAACATCCTACTACAAAGTTTGTCTAAAAGCTGATAATGCGGAAATAAAAGGATAGGGATAGAAGGGAGAATCAACGGCTGCGAACGCCCTGCAGCTATCTCAAATACTCCCGAAATAAGAACTCTGGAAAGCTGGTCAAAGCTCACTCAACCTGTGAATGCCCTGGATCTGCACACAAGGTGCAGGGAGTAAAGTGAGTACTCCGACCTAGTAAGTAATAAACATAACTACAGTATGAAAAAAAGAAAATGAAGAAAATGCACAAAGTAATCTATATCTAGCAGTTTAGATCAATATCAGTGAAACGGTAACCAACAAGTAATACAGTCAAGGAATAATGCATGGAAAGATGCAACACAGATAACGGTACACTCTAGTACCCGCTGCGGCGTGTAGCCCACTCCACTTATTTAACGTCGACGGCGCTCACTGGGGGTCCGGAGGGGCTCCTACAGCCCAAGCGCAATATCAGCCATATCGTGGCATCAAACAGGCTCCCGGCCTCAATATCAATATATATATCATCGCTGCGGCGTGCAGCCCGATCCATATCAAAGGGAAACATCCTCACTATCGGGTCCCCGACCCATCTCAATCAAATAAGTTCACAGCCAATCGGGCATGACAAACTATAGGGATCTCAACCCTCATATCCTTTTTCCATTTAATATTCATGTATAAACACAGTTATTATATCGTTTTAACAGTTGAAAGCATGACTGAGAGTATATTTTATGCACACAAGTGAGGAAAAACACATAAGGATCCCCTAAAGATTCTACATGTCGGCACAAAGCCCCAAACACGGCAATAAGCCCAATTCACAGTGATAAAGTATGCGTCTCAATCGCCAATATAATAGAAATTAACACTCAGGATGGACCAAGTCTCAATCCCCAACACTAAACGACCCCGCACTCATCGTGGAATACGTGTCACGCCTCAATATAGCGTTACGATGTGAAAGTCCGGGGTTTCAAACCCTCAGAGTAGCATTTACATCAATTACTCACCTCTAGCCGGCCAAAGACTAGCTCGCAATGCCCTTTCCTCTCAAATCGACCTCCTCGCGCGTTGAATCTGGCCAAAACCACAACGAATACATTACAATAGGCTAAGGGAAAATAACCCAATCGAAAAGACTCGAAAAATATCGAAAATCACGAAATTTGCAAAACCCGAGCCCCGAGCCCACTTCTCGAAATCCATTAAATTTTACATCAATACGATCCTTATCTCGCCACGAGTCTATACATATCAAGTGCACAAGAATCGGAGTCCATTTGACCCCTCAAATCACAAGTTTAAACTCTCTTAAGTTTCAAGCCCTAACCTCTATTTTTAACCTTTAATTCCTTGGGTTTTCAGTGTTAATCCATGTTTATACACCATAATATCATAATCTAAGTCCAAGAATCCATACTTGATGATAGCCCTTGAAACCCTCTTCAAAAATCACCCAAAACCTTCTTAGTTCGAAGTCCAAAATGTTTGTTCTTTCAAAATTTGCGAAGAAGACTTAATTTAATATCTGCCCAGGCCTTTCGCTTCTGCGGCCCAAAATGCCGCTTCTGCGGCCCAAAATGCCGCTTCTGCGGTTTTTCCACCGCTTCTGCGATTTTTCATCAAGTCACCCCGGACCGCTTCTGCGGTCCAAAGCCGCACCTGCGATGACCGCTTTTGCGAAAACCCTTCCACTTCTACGGAATGGCCAAGCCCCTCTGAAACCGCTTCCGTGATCTACCCCACCGCATCTGCAGAACTGCTTCTACGGTCCCTTTTCCGCAGATGCAGAAATACCAGATACCAGCAGTCATAAATCATGCAACAACTCCAAAACTCTCCGTTTAACCACCCGAACTCACCCTGAGGCCCCCGGGACATCAACCAAAAGCACAGATATGATCTATTACTTTATTCAAACTTGCTCGAACCATCAAAACATTATCGTTACACCAAAATCATCAAATTTCACCAAAACAAAGCCTAAGTTTATCAAATTCTTTCGAAACTCACATTCGATCAAAAACCCAACCTAACCACCTCCGATTTAACTAAAATTTTGCACACACATCACAAATCACCTAACGAAGCTACTGCAACTCTCGGATCAAAATCTCACCTATCAACCAGATATCGCCAAAATGCTAACTTCGCCAATTCAAGCCTAATTCTATACCGAACCTCCAAAATTACTTCCGATTGCTCTCCTAAGCCTCAAATTATCCCCCGAAGCTAACCGAATCATCGGAAATCACATCCGAGCCCTCTAAATCACAAGTCAACTTCTGATTGACTTTTCCAAACCAACCTTTCCTTAAAGAGACTAATTGCCCATTTTCCTACCAAATCCAATCCGAATCAACTCAAACTCATCCAACACACATAATAAATCATGAAGAAGCAATAAGGGGGAAAACGGGACGAAAACACATGAGACGACGGGTCGGGTCGTCACATCCTCCCCAACTAAAACAAACGCTCGTCCTTGAATGGGTCAAGAAACATACCTGAAGTCTCAAATAAGTGAGGGTATCTGCTCCGCATCTCCTGCTCTGTCTCTCAAGTAGCCTCCTTCACGGGCCGACCTCTCCACTGTACCTTCACCGAAACTATGTCCTTCGATCTCAATTTCCGAACCTGACGACCCAAAATAGCCACTGGCTCTACATCATATGTCAAATCCTCATCCAACTGAACTATACTAAAGTCCAAGACATGAGACGGGTCCCCAACATACTTCCGGAGCATGGAAACATGGAATACCGGATGAACGCCCGACAAGCTGGGTGGCAAAGCAAGCATATAGGCCACCTTCCCAATCCTCCTAAGCACCTCAAAAGGTCCGATAAACCGCGGACTCGGCTTCCCTTTCTTTCCAAACCTCATCATACCCTTCATGGGTGAAACCTTCAGCAAGACCTTCTCACCCACCGAGTAAGATACATCTCGAACCTTCCAGTCTGCATAACTTTTCTGACGCGACTGAGCTGTGCGAAGTCTCTCCTGAATCACCTTCACTCTCTCTAAGGCATCCTGGACCAAATATGTCCCCAACAACCTAGCCTCGCCGGGCTCAAACCAACCGATCGGAGATCTACACTGTCTCCCATATAAGGCCTCATACGGCGCCATCTGAATGCTAGACTGATAGCTGTTGTTGTAGTCAAACTCTGCAAGAGGTAGAAACTCATCCCAAGAACCTCCGAAATCAATCACACAGGCACGCAACATGTCCTCTAATATCTGAATGGTACGCTCGGACTATCCGTCCGTCTTAGGATGAAACGATGTGCTCAACTCTACTTGCATACCCAACTCTCGCTGAAAAGTCCTCCAAAACTGGAAAGTAAACTGAGTGCCTCTATCCGAGATAATAGTAACTAGAACCCCATGCAATCGGACAATCTCACGAGTAAAGATCCCTGCCAGCCGCTCCGAAGAATATGTAGTACACACTGGAATGAAATGTGCGGACTTGGTCAGCCGATCCACAACCACCCAAATCGAGTCGAACTTCTTCAAAGTCCGAGGAAGACCACTCACGAAATCCATAGTAACTCTCTCCCATTTCCACTCAGGAATAACCATCTGCTGAAGCAAACCGCCCGGTCTTTGATGCTCATATTTTACCTGCTGACAATTGAGACACCGAGCCACAAATCCCACAATGTCCTTCTTCATTCTCCTCCACCAGTAGTGCTGTCTCAAGTCCTGATACATCTTCGCGGCACCCAGATGGATGGAATACCGCGAGTTGTGGGCCTCCTCAAGAATCAAATCTCTAAGCCTATCCACATTGGGCACACAAATCCGGCCCTGCATCCTCAACACACCATCATCACCTATAGTCACATCTCTAGCATCTCCTTGCTGAACTCTGTCCCTGAGGACAAGCAAATGCGGATCATCATACTGGCGCTCTCTGATGCGATCATACAAGGAAGACCGAGAAACCACGCAAGCCAATACCCGACTGGGCTCTAAGATGTCTAGTCTCACCAACCGATTGGCCAAAGCCTGAACATCAACTGCAAAGGGCCTCTCCCCAACTGGGATATACGCCAAACTCCTCATACTAACTGTCTTTCGGCTCAAAGCATCAGCCACTACATTGGCCTTTTCCGGATGATACAAAATGGTAATATCATAGTCCTTAAGAAACTCAAGCCACCTCCGCTGCCTCAAATTAAGATCCTTTTGTTTGAACAAATGCTGAAGACTGCGATGATCGGTGAATACCTCACAAGATACTCCATATAGATAGTGCCTCCAAATCATCAAGGCATGAACTATAACAGCCAATTCTAAGTCATGAACAGGGTAGTTTTTCTCATGGGGCTTCAACTGATGAGAAGCATACATCAATACACAGCCAATCCCGACTCTTGAAGCATCACAATAAATGGTGTAAGAACCTGAAGCTGAAGACAAGACCAATACTGGAGCTATGGTCAAAGCTTTCTTGAGCTTCTGAAAGCTCTCCTCGCACTCGTCCGACCATACAAATAGAGCATCCTTCTGCGTCAACTTGGTCAAGGACGAGGCAATAGATGAGAAACCCTGGACGAACCGGCAATGATAACCCGCCAAACCGAGGAAGCTACGAATCTCTGTGGCCGAGGACGGTCTAGGCCAACTCTGAACCGCCTCAATCTTCTTCGGATCGACCTAAATACCATCACTGGACACCACGTGTCCCAAGAAGGCCACGGAACCAATCCAAAACTCACACTTGGAGAACTTGGCATACAACTGCTCCTCCCTCAATCTCTATAATACAACTTGCAATGCTCCGCGTGCTCCTCCTGACTACGCGAGCATACCAAAATATCATCAATGAATACAATAACAAACGAATCTAGATACGGCCAAAATACACTGTTTATCAGATGCATGAACGCTGTCGGGGCATTGGTCAGCCCGAAAGACATAACCAGAAACTCATAGTGACCATATCTAGTCCTGAAGGCCGTCTTAAGAATGTCTGAATCCTTGATATTCAACTGGTGATAGTCCGAACAGAGATCAGTCTTAGAAAACACCCTCGCTCCTTGAAGCTGGTCGAATAAATCATCGATGCGAGGCAGGGGATGCTTGTTCTTCACTGTTACTTTGTTCAACTGCCTGTAGTCAATGCACATTCTCATTGTGCCATCTTTCTTCTTCACAAATAACACAAGTGCACCCCACGGTGACACACTAGGCCGAATAAACCCCTTTTCTAGGAGTTCCTGAAGCTGATCTTTTAATTTTTTTAACTCCGCTGGAGCCATACAATACGGCAGAATGGAAATGGACTTGGTGCCCGGCACCAGGTCAATACAAAAATCAATGTCCCTGTCCGGGGGTATACCCGACAGGTCTGCAGGAAATACATCAGGGAAATCCCTCACAACGGGAATAGAATCTATACTGGGAGCCTCAGCTCCAACATCACGCACGAAGGACGAATATGATAGACAACCCTTCCCAACCATACGCTGGGCTTTCAAGAAAGATATAACCCTACTAGGGACATAGTCAGTCATACCACGCCACTCGATCCTCGGAACACCCGGCATAGCCAAAGTGACGTCTTTGCATGATAGTCTAGAATAGCATGACACGGAGATAACCAGTCCATGCCCAGAATAACATTAAAGTCTACCATGCTCAAAAGCAATAAATCAACTCGGGTCTCCAGACCCCCAATAGTAACAAGACAAAACCGATACACATGGTCCACAACAATAGTATCACCCATCGGGGTAGATACGTGCACAGGTAAAGCAAGACACCCCCGGGTCGTACCCAAATGATGAGCAAAACATGATGACACATAAGAATAGGTAGAACCGGGATCAAATAAGACAGAGGCATCTCTGTGGCAGACTGAAATAATATATGTGATAACAGCATCTTATGCAAGGGCATCTGTCCTGCCTGGAATAGCATACAATCTAGCCTGGCCACCGCCGCCTGATCGGCCTCCACCCCTAGGGCGACCCCTGGCTGCCTGGCCTCCGCCCCTCTCTGACTGGGCTGGTGCTGAAGAAACCGGAGCAGAAGACGAGGGTTGATCCCTCTGCTGAGACTGACTACCACGACGTTGAGGACACTGCCTCCTCATATGGCCAAACTCGCCACACTCGAAGCAAATACCATATGCTGGAGAAGGGGACTGAAGGGAACCCCTCGCACCAGAATGACCAGCCGATGCGCTCTGCGCAGAAGAACCCTGAGCTGAAGGGGCATATGATGAGCTCTGAGCTGGGAAGGCACTAAGTGAAGACTGGCCCTGCTGGAACCCCTGATGACCACGGCCTGAAGGCGCCCCACGATACTCGGGACAAGCCGACTGATGAGGCCTAAAAGAACGACTTCTGCTCTGCTGAACCTAGCCCCTAGACGGAGCACCACTGAAGCTACCCGATCCTCGAGGCCTCTTAGCCTACCTCTCCTCTCTCTCCTGACGGCGAGCCATCTCAATATCACGAGCAATATCCACTGCATTCTTAAAGGTATGACTCAGTATCCTCTCTCGGGTCATTAGAATATGGACGTGATAGTTAAGTCCGTCCACAAACCTCCTAATCCTCTCCCGATCGGTCGGGACCATCCATGGAGCATAACGAGCCAACTCTGAAAGTCTCACCTCATACTGTGACATAGTCATATCTCCCTGACGAAGCCACTCAAACTGTCTCCGCAGCTCCTCCCTCTGATACTGCGGTACCCACTTCTCCAGGAAGAGAGTGGAGAACTCCTGCCATGACAAAGGCGCTGCTGCTATCGGCCTACGCCGCTTATATTCCTCCCACCAAGTGAAGGCTGCTCCAGAAAACTGAAAAGTAGCAAATGATACCATGCTCGCCTCCAAGATCCCTGTTGTCTGAAGCATACGTCGACACTTGTCGAGAAAACCCTGGGCATCCTCGTCCGAAACACCACTGAAAGTAGGAGGTGAGAGCCTACTGAACCTCTCAAGATGATGCTGCTCATCGTCTGGCATAGCTAGAATCACATCATACTGAACCGGTGCAACCGGCTGAACTGGGGCAACCTGCTGAACTGGTGGTGCCTCTGGTGTCAGCAAACCCTGCACTACATGCTCAGGCGTGCGAGCAGCGGGGGTCAGATTACCCCCCCTGGCCTGCGAAGTAGCTGCTGCAGTAGTGGTTGAGACTGCCTGAGTCAGGCTAGTGCAAACTGATAGAATCTGAGCTAGGGCCTCCTGAAGACCCGGAATCACAATAGGCACAGCCGGTGCCTGAACAGGTGCTGCTGGAGCCTGATCATGAGCTGGGGCAACTGGTAGGACAACAGGTGCAGCTCCCTCGGCTCTGCCTCGACCAAGACCTCGACCACGACCGCGTCCACGGCCTCTGGTGGCCTCAGTAGGTGGTACAGGTGGTCGTCCGCCACGTCCGGTAGCACGGGTTCTCCCCATCTGCGAGAGAATAGGATAACAGAATTTAGTTCTCGGATCAACAAAGTCGCACGATAAGAATTCCAAGAATATGAAGTTTCCTAAATGTTCTGCAGCCTATCGAGGATAAGTACAGACGTCTCCGTACCGATCCGCGAGACTCTACTAAACCGGCTCATGACTCGCGAGACCAAGTAACCTAGGCTCTGATACCGACTTGTCACGACCCCAACCCGGTCATGATGGCGCTCAGCACACTACTAGGAAAGCCCGACCATTTATAACAATAACCCCATTAATTAAACAGATGAAGATAAATGCCATTTAAGTCAAGGCCTAAATACTGATAATAATGCGGAACAAAAATCTAACAAATACCAATACAGCCCAACATAGACCCGGTGTCACGAACATGAGCCTCTAAAACACAGAGTAACATCCTACTACAAAGTCTGTCTAAAAGCTGATAATGCGGAAATAAAAGGATAGGGATAGAAGGGAGAATCAACGGCTGCGAACGCCCTGCAGCTACCTCAAATACTCCCGAAATAAGAACTCTGAAAAGTTGGTCAAAGCTCACTCAGCCTGTGAATGCCTTGGATCTGCACACAAGGTGCAGGGAGTAAAGTGAGTACTCCGGCCTAGTGAGTAATAAACATAACTACAGTCTGAAAGTAAGAAAATGCAGAAAATGCACAAAGTAATCTATATCTAGCAGTTTAGATCAATATCAGTGAAACGGTAACCAACAAGTAATACAGTCAAGGAATAATGCATGAAAAGATGCAACACAGATAACGGTACACTCTAGTACCCACTGCGGCATGCAGCCCGCTCCACTTATTTAACGTCGACGGCGCTCACTAGGGGTGTATACAGACTCCGGAGGGGCTCCTACTGCCCAAGCGCAATATCATCCATATCGTGGCATCAAATAGGCTCTCGGCCTCAATATCAATATATATATCATCGCTGCGGCGTGCAACCCGATCCATATCAAAGGGAAACATCCTCACTATTGGGTCCCCGACCCATCTCAGTCAAATAAGTTCACAGCCAATCGGGCATGACATACTATAGGGATCTCAGCCCTCATATCCTTTTTCCATTTAATATTCATGTATAAACACAGTTATTATATTGTTTTTAACAGTTGAAAGCATGACTGAGAGTATATGTTATTCACACAAGTGAGGAAAAACACATAAGGATCCCCTAAGGATTCTAAAGGTCAGCACAAGGCCCCAAACACGGCAATAAGCCCAATTCGCAGTGATAAAGTATGCGTCTCAATCGCCAATATAATAGAAATTAACACTCGGGATGGACCAAGTCTCAATCCCCAACAGTAAACGACCCCGCACTCATTGTGAAATGCGTGTCACGCCTTAATATAGCATTACGACGTGAAAGTCCGGGGTTTCAAACCCTCAGAGCAGCATTTACATCAATTACTCACCTCTAGCCGGCCAAAGACTAGCTCGCAATGCCCTTTCCTCTCAAATCGACCTCCTCGCATGTCGAATCTGGCCAAAACCACAACGAATACATTACAATAGGCTAAGGAAAAATAACCCAATCGAAAAGACTCAAAAAATATCGAAAAT
>MU712689.1:80288-93195 GCA_026770625.1 Nicotiana glauca
CCAATTCAAGCCTAATTCTATAACGAACCTCCAAAATTACTTCCGATTGCGCTCCTAAGCCTCAAATCATCCCCCGAAGCTAACCGAATTGTCGGAAATCACATCCGAGCCCTCTAACTCACAAGTCAACTTCTGGTTGACTTTTCCAAACCAACCTTTCCTTAAAGAGACTAATTGCCCATTTTCCTACCAAATCCAATCTGAATCAACTCAAACTCATCCAACACACATAATAAATCATGAAGAAGCAATAAACGGGGAAAACGGGACAAAAACACATGAGACGACGGGTCGGGTCGTCACACATGTAGATCGGGCTGCATGCTGCAGCGCGATTTGGATCGGGCTGCACGCCGTAACGAGATTTGGATCGGGCTGCACGCCGCAGCGATATGTGGATCGGGCTGCACTCCGCAGTGATTACTATATGATATTGTTCTGAGAGAGAGCCCCCGAGGGGCTGAGAGTGAGCCCGAGGGGCTGGTACTATTTTGAGATATTGCCAGAGGTGAGAACTTTTATATGCTCATCTTGCATATTTATTTGCCTTTTTACCTGTTATTCTGTGGTATTTGTGCCCGATGGGCAGATTTTTCTGTGCTCATCAACACTAACTGTTTTGAAACCGCTTTTGTAACTATTGAAAGGACCATTTTCATAAGGAGCTTTAAACTAAGCCAAGATATTTCCAAAGATTTCACAGCATTACTGTTTTATCAAAGGATTGTACCCTGCTTCTATACAGTATGATGGTGTGCTTTACGTGATTTCTTACTGCTCAGTTGTTATTTACCTTTATTACTCACTAAGTTGGAGTACTCACTTTACTCCCTACACCTCGTATGCAGATGCAGGTATCTATTCACCTGGTAGCAGGTTTGGGCCGATCAGAAGCAGAGTTATATGAGTTAAAGAGGTGACTGCCAGCGTTCGCAGCACCATTTTTCTTTTTCTTTGTTCGTTATTCCGATTTTGTATATAATAGACCTTGTAGTGAATTTACATTCTGATAGATGCTCGTGACTTGTGACACACCGATTAGGGTTGTGTTGGGTTGTAATTTCATTAATTAATATTATTAAGTCATATTTTGCTGTTCATTTATTTAACTATTTTTGAAAGAGACGAGTTGGGTTAGTCGGCTGGCCTTGTCTTCATGAGAGGCGCCATCATGACCAGTGCAGGGTTCTGGTCGTGACAGTAGCCAAAGGTGATCAATTGAATACTTTTCGCCAAAAATTATAGTGTATATAGAGTAACATATTACTAGTTGTTATTAAATAGACTTTGAACACCCTTGCATAACCCTTTATTGAATTTCCTAGCTTCGCTATTGCTACCCAATTCTTATTTTTATTGTTATTTTTGGGTTCATCGACTATAATAGGGAGTCATAAAGCATCAGAAAGAAAAATCAACAGCAATAATTCATTATTTCATTCCATAAAATACAAAAGCCAAAGAAAAGGCTTGACCAAATCTTTCAGTTTGAGCTGCCTCAATCCAGAAGTTAATCTATCTACAAGGTTTCTCCATCAAAGTTCCTAAAACTTACCCACGGACCCACGCACCAGATTCCGAAAATAATCTTAGTTAAATGTTACCATGACCTTATAATTTCAAATATATAATTTACCCAATTGTAATATCAATTTCATGGCCAAATCCCACTTTCGCCAAACCCTAGGTTTTCTAACAAAGTCCCATAATTTTCACAATTTCTATTTTATATTCTACTCATAAACTATGTATTAAACTCGTATTAGGTAGAACTTACCTTCAATTGCAAGATGAAATTGAAGAAATGAAGAAAATGGCCTAAGTCCTGATTTTTAATAAGAGTTCTTCCCAGTCACAATAAAAAAGAGAGAGAGATAAAGAAAATACATAACAACAACGAAGCAGCACCAAACCGACACAAGAGCGATGGAAGAACAACAATTAACCAAAAGAGATGGTATTTGAATTTAGATGATTTGTTGTCTTCTTTGTTAAATAAAAGCGCTTATATCAAGCTTTGGCCTAACGTATTGAAGTTACAAGAAATGCAATAAGCTATCTCACTAAGGACAATAAAGTTTTGGTCCCCAATTCAAGAACATATGCGGCAGAGGAAAAATTTAAGAGTAGCACCAAGTAACTAACAGAGAATAAAATCCAAGTAGAAAAGTAAAAAAAAATTACTACATTGCAGTCATATCTGGTGAAATCAAGCAAGTGAAATTCTTACAGTCTTAACAGCATACTGATAATATCATCCCCATATCATCAGTATTACTCTGCTTTCAGAACCCTCCACAAACTTCATGTTCACCTTCGAATCCTGATACTGGAGCTTTTAGTAATATAAAAGGCATAAGCAGATACCACCTAGAATCTTCTCGGGCATCTCTTAACCTCTTTCCATATGGTACTCCCTAGACATAGGTAAACAGAATAAATCAAAAATCTTAAATAATTCTCAATGGATTTTCAACAGCGAAAATCCTATCCGGATTGGAGAACATGATGAGAAATTTGGTTACCTTAAAAATAGAAAAATAATCACGAATCAAATAGAAGAAGATCTTATCTAAAACCCAATTGTTGAAGCATCTTCCCAGACGGTGAAAGAGAGATAAAGAAGCTAAAGAGAAAGGAAAATGAAGAACCAGATAAAAACCTAATAGACATGGCCGTTCTATTGCCACTAGAAGGCACGTATAAGAATAAAGTCAACAATACCCTCAACTATAAATTTAATGACACTAAGCTCACATGTCGAAACTCTAGCTCAATATTCCATCGATAATGATTGAATTAAGCCAGCAATACCAAACCTTATATCCAATTAGATGAACCAAAAATCCAGTAATAGTGTACCCAATCAGTTGCCTGATTGAAGAACTCACTCCACACAAGCTTTGCATGTCACTGGCAAGGGAAGGATGGCTTATACAGTTCTCTGTGACACAGGCATCAATAGTAACATCTGCTACTGCGTGCGCAGCACTACCACCTATTAGGCACAACAAAGCAGATGCAAGTTGTAATTTGTGGCGAATGATAGACTGAGCATGGCAAAAGCACAAAGAAAAACTAAAGAAAAAAAAGGAGGCAAGTCAAAAGAATTCTCTTCAGTCTGTTATTTCACAACTCGACATCTGAAATTGCATAAAGTAAATTCTTTAAACCAACTACAAAGTAGCAAGCTATTTCTATATTCTAGAAAAGATAATTAATCAGTCATTCAAAGATGACTCAATACCAAACTAATGGGGGTCAATGATATGAATGCTCTATATCCATTCCACTCTATTTAGGATTTTTTTGTTTCAATACCATATAATATGTCTTTTCTATAGTACAGACACACCAAGAAATATAATGACATTTTTAGCAGAAGCACAACAACTTATAGAAATGTATATTTGCGATGATCACAATGAGAAATCAAATATTTTAGAATTCAAAACAGCCATAAGCTGGTTTACAAAACAATGACAACAAATATCATCTTGCTCAGCCTTTCGAATTTCCCTCTATGACTATATTTGCATGTCCAAAAGAAGCTGCAATGAAAAGGTAAATTAGAGACAGTGTTGTTGGATAAGACCATATATATTCTTCCATTTCATAGTGACATCATCTTATTATTACTAATGCATTGGTTCTAGACTTAGACCAGCTACTGGAGAATTAAGTATATAACTTACATTCAGTATAAATAAGTCGAACTCTTGACACAATACCTTAATTGAAGAACCAAGATCAACTTGAAGAAATAGAAAATATTAGAATCGAAGTAGGTTGAATCCACAATCATTGAACATAGTATCATGTTCTTGTCAAAAAATAACTGATATTTCCTGCCATAAGTGGACCAGAACAATAGCTAGCGCGTGCTTTAAACTTATAATAGCATATTTAACCATAAATTTATGGTATAAATTTAGTAATATAGAGCAAAGATTCACAATTGAGTTCAATGATAATACACATATACACTTAGGTTGTTCAATAGGTCATCACATAGACAATTAGGAATGATAAGTACAAGATCAAAGGCTCTAAATTACAATTCTAAATAAATAATTACTTCAACCCCCTCATTCTTCAACCACCCACTATGCAAAACAAGAGGCTAAAAAGGGTTTAAAAAGGATAAACTTTACAGCTTTATTGTATTGCAGCAAATAGCCATAAAAGATAGCTAAAAAATAGTAGGAAAAAAGATGCACATGCATAATCAGTAAATAAAAAATTTCCTGTTTATGATTTAAGCACCTAATGTTCTTCTGCTTAAATTTATGTTAATCTGGCTATGTAGAGGCATTGCCTATTCACCTAGTTGTTGTACCTGAATAAATAATATCTTTAAAAGATAGGTCGGTATGCATCACATACTCATATAAGGGTCTATA
Source organism: Nicotiana glauca (assembly GCA_026770625.1). Taxonomy (NCBI): domain Eukaryota; kingdom Viridiplantae; phylum Streptophyta; class Magnoliopsida; order Solanales; family Solanaceae; genus Nicotiana; species Nicotiana glauca. Next base: position 84,692 of record MU712689.1, read on the forward strand.
CTAAAGTAGAATATTCCTAATTCTATTCTTTCTTTCTTTTTTATCTAATTCTATTCAATGGTTTCTAAAAATGTACTACTCTATCTAAACCAACATTCAATACTTTAATCTGGAATTGTAGCTCTCCCTTAAGAAGATAAACCAGCGTTGGCTGAAGTATTAATTTTGTCCTCCTTTTTTTTATTACCTTCATTTCAGATTATGTAATATCAAGAGTTCTAATCTAATCTAATGCACTTTTACTTGAAATAATTGTTTATCGTAGCTCAAATAATAGAGGCCGATACGCAAATCTATGAGAACTGACAAGTGTATTGATTATGACTCTAACATAAGAGATTGAGTTTCATACCAGATATTTATGCAGTTCATACGATGTGTGATCTATTTTGAACTTCTGAAAGTAGAAGTGCAATTCGTGTCTTTTAAATCTTAACAGATAAGACGAATGAGATATAACGACCCAAGTCTCTATGTACAGTAAAGTAACAAAATTGCATTGGGTCTTTTAAGATATGCGATGAACCTTACCTGAAACCTCCTCTAAATCTCAGATAAACATTTTTGTCATGTTTGAGTCTTCTCAGTGAAATCCCAAAGTCTATTCAACGAAAACAAACTACAAATCCATCTCCAATTCTAGTAGTGTATTGAGAATTTTCAAATAAGAGTAAGCACAAGATTGTGTTAGTCGGATAGGAAAGCTCACTTTGAGAGCATTATAAGATCTCGTCTTTCTTCACATATTCAAAAAAGTTCTACTAAACACCAAAGAAATAAAAATACCCCAATCAATTTTTTATTACTACTTAGTAAAAATTGCAGAAAAAAATCCAACAAAGCACCATGTCAAAATAGGGCATGAAATCTAATGCTGATGGATCTAATGGGAGAAGCATAGAGACGCTGCGAGATGAGAAAATTGGCGTTTAGAACTTCAAGATTGGCTTACCAAGTGCAAAATAATCTTTGAGAAGACAGATCATACAGCAAACGTGGTGGTTCAGATTAGAAGACAGGTAAAAATGTATGTATTACCCTTATTTTGTATTTTAATACCAAGAAACGCATTGCAGAAAAGGAATAACGGGAATCAAATTGAAGAAGATTACCTGAGCTAAAACCCAATAATTGAAGCCTTAAGGAAACTCATGTGATTCCAGAGGCTACAACAGGGAAAGAGTGAGAACAATGCTCTGGAATCCATGAAAAAAATAATGGAGAAGATATTGGGACTGAAGATGGGAAAAGGATGCGGTGGATGAGAAAGAAACCAAAAACCTACACGTAGTATTTGCGGAAGGGACAAAAAGCCACATATAAATCTATGTTAAATGACTGAAGTATCCTCATACTTTTTAAAAAAGACACGAAGCAGCCATGTTGAAACTCTTTCTCTTCCAAAGAAGAGAAACAATGATTGTGTAACGCAACATTTAATGCCTTTAATTGTCTATAATGGCCTTATTATGACAAAAGCAAAACGTATATCTTAGAGATAGCTATAAAAAGGAGAAGTCTGGTCATTTGTAGACACACGGAATAGCAACTGAATATACTGATTTACTTTTTTTCTGCTATCTATCTTATTGTTATCAAAATCAATTTCTATTATTCATTTCTTTGATTATCAATAACCTGAGTTCTTCTAAAATAAAGCTTTGACCGAAATTCTATTTTTTTTGTTAAACACAGACTTGTTATTAGAGGTTTTAACCAAAAGAAAGACGTTTATTACTTTGATACTTATTCTCCTGTGACTAAGATAGCAACTATTAGAACTCTTGTTGCTTTAACCGCTTTTCATAATTTAGTGATACATCAAATAGATGTTAAAACGGCTTTCCTAAATAGTGATTTAAAGGAAGAGATCTATATGTCTCAACCTGAGAGATTTGTGATCCAAGGACAGCAGAATAAAGTATGCAAATTGAGAAAGTCTTTATATGGTCTAAAGCAGACGCCTAAGCAATAGTACGAAAAGTTTAATAGCACATTAATGGTTAATGATTTTGTTGTTAAAGCATCTGTTACTTGTGTTTTTTCCAAGATGATAGGATCGGATTGTGTTATTATATGTTTGTATGTGAATGACAAAATAATCTTTGTCCCTAATGTGAATGTCATCAATGAGACTAAGAATTTTTTGTCTTCTAATTTGAAAAAGATCTTGGAGAAGCAGATGTAATTTTAGGGGATAAAATCAAAAGAACTTCTGATGATTTTCACTATCTCAGTCTCATTATATTGAAAAAATATTAAAAAGGTTCAATTGTTTTGATGTAGCACCTGTGAGAACTCCTTATGATCCTAGCATACACTTGAAAAAGAATAAGGAATCTAGTACTTCTCAAATTGAGTATGTTAAGGTAATTGGTAGTGTAATGTTTGTCATGAATTATACACGATGTCACGACCCATTTCCACAATTGGTCATGAGGGCGCCTGACAACGTTGCCAGGTAAGCCAACGCGGAAATATTACTAAATTCTTATGTTGCTTTTAATCAGAAATGAGTGAAATAGAAACTTAATTTGGATTTAGCCAGAAGTGTGAAATACCGTAAATAACATAACTATACAGCCCCAAACAATTGTCTACCAAAGTGTGTGCTAGAACCTGGTATCACAAGTATGGGTATCTAGCAGAATATACAAAAGACATCTCTATCCTACTGTCTAAGATAAGGAAAGACAACAAAAGTGAAGGAAGACTCCATCCGGCTGCTGAGCGGCATAGGAAGGAAGCAGCTCACCGTGGAAGTCTCTGCCACAAGCTCAAAGGCGCGCACCAGACTGGTAACCAGATGTATTTGCCTCATATCCTGTACAATTAAGCACGTAAGCGTAGTATGAGTACATAAACAATATGTACCCAGTAAGTATCCCTTCTAATCTCAAAGAAGTAGAGACGAGAGGTCGAGTTGAAACTCACTAAGGTCGAATAATATATCAAAGTATTTGTAACGACCCAAATTTTTGTTTTAAGAATTCGCATTTTCGTTCAATGGCATAAGACCATGAGAAGCTTCGTAATATGCATCACGACCCACATGTATGGTCGAGTTTGGTATTCGTAAGATTCGGAGTTAAATTTAAAGAAGAAGAAAAAAAAAACAAATCTTATTTTTTAAACTCAAATAGAAAGAGTTGACCGGAGAGTTAACTTTTGAGTAAACGATCCCAAAATGGAATATTAACGATGTCAATAACTTCGTATGGTGATTTCAGACTTAGACGTGTATCCGAATTTGGATTTGGAAGTCCACAGGACAATTCGGCGTGTTTTGGTAAAATAAGAAAGTTGACGTGTTCTAATTATATTATTTTATATGTGGAAGAGGTTTATTACTATTATGAATACCAATCGGATATGGTAGCAAGTGTACGAAACATACTATAAGGGATATGAGGTCTAAGGAAGGTCCTAAGTCTAAGCCAAGTTGGAAAATTACATAATATACAAAATTTGCAAATGAGTACGCACAAGACCTCACTTTGGACAAGCATATCTACGTGGTTATAGCTAGTTGTGTGATCCACAATCTATCAAATTAAAGCTCTTTGAGTCTAGTTTCTACAAAATCAAACCGCTCATCATTTGGATGTGTATACAGAAAGTTATGACCATTTTATCGGACCTGTATCATAACCGCGGCAGTTCAAGAGTTTTCTACCTGCGGAACGCGATGGAGCACGTAAAATACCTAAAATACTCCTGGGCAGTGTAAAAACCGAAGGGGTATTAGATTTCCTTCATTCTTCGTCATTCAAGCTCGGATTTGGGCGATTCCAAAGGGGTTTTTTACGATTTTGACTTGGGTAAGTGTTCTACATCCGTAAGTGATTACATTTCATGAATCTATATCAATATTCATCGTTTATTTTGGATTTGGATGAAAGAAATTGAAGTTTTTGTAAAACTTTTCAAAAATTAAAATTTAATATTTGAAGGTTCATTTGACGTCGGAATTCGAAAAATTTTGTATGGTTGAACTCGTATCGGAATGGGTTGTCGGATTTTATGAGTTTCGTCGGATTCCGAGATGTGGGCCCCATGGACAATTTTTGAGCTAAATTTCGGATTTTAATCTGGAAAATTTATAAATTCATATAGAATTAGTTCCTACGATTGGTATTGAGTATTTTGAATTGTTTATGACTAGATTTTAGGACTTCGTGCACGAATTCGCGAGGCAAAGGCTTATTGAAATTTTGAATTGGTTGCAAAGCGAGGTAACTGTTTGGTCTAACCTTAGCTTGAGGGAATAGGAGTTGAGTTTTATTTGCTACTTGCTAATTTTAGAGAACGAAGTATAGGCATGGTGACGAGTATCTATACGTTGGTGTCAAGCATGCCCGTGAGTCTTATACTTTGATTAATGTGACTCTATTTCGTATTGTATATGCTCTATATGATAATTTCCATTGAGGAATATGACTTGTGGAGGTATTATTGTTAATTGAACATTATAGAGCATTGGCTCAAGTTGAGAATTTAATTGTTGAATATTATAGAGCATTGGGTCAAATTATATTATGAAAATGTGAAAGCAAGTGGGTTGATTGAACCCTTGGAGCGTTGGATCAAATTACAATACGAATTGTGAAAAGTTATGAGATAATCGCACACTTTGGAGAATTTGGCTCAAGTGTTAGAGTGAGTTATGAAATGAAAGTGGAAGAAAGAGAAAGAGGTATAAATTGTTTCCTTATGGGGATATTATTGTTTGATATTGTTTTCCCTTGCCGGGATTTGATTGTTGTGCTATTGTTCCCTTGCCGGGATATTATTATTTTGATATTATTTTTCCTTGCCGGGATTTGATTGTTGTACTATTGTTCCCTTGCCGGGATATTATTATTTTGATATTGTTTTCCATTGCCGGGATTTGATTGTTGTACTATTGTTCCCTTGCCGGGATATTATTGTTTGATATTGTTTTTCCTTGCCAGGATTTGATTGTTGTACTATTGTTTCCTTGCCGGGGTTTCACTGTGATTTCATTTATTTACTTGCCCTTATTTCTTGTGTTTGTTGCTTGGGTGAGGAAGAGTGTTAAAGCACGAAGGGTGATGCCATGTATGATTTTGTGAGGAAGAGTGTTAAAGCACGAAGGGTGATGCCGTGTATGATTTTGAGAAGAAAAGTGCAAAGCATGAAGAGTAATGTCGTGCCTCATGATGTAAAATTCCGTGCCGATTATATTGATTTTATGGTGAGGATGAGAGTTAAAGCACGAAGGGTGATGCCGTGTATTGTTTTGGTGAGAGAGAGTAAAAGCACGAAGGGTGATGCCGTGCACTTTCTACTGCTATGTTTATTTGTTGTTATCAATTCAAGTGTTTAAACTGTTTGAATTCCTTTATTGTTGTGATCCTTTATGTTAAAACCTACAATGTTTGCAATATCTCACCGCAATTATACATATATATACATTCCAATACTTAAAACTTCAATAATTGTTACATCCTTAATTCAATTAGTTTCTCAAATATATCCCCTTAAACTGTTTGAGGTTGTACTTTACTTAAAAAGAAATTTCTACTATGTTTTGATTTATTGATTTCTCGTATTAAAGGTAATAATTCATTCGATATTGTACTTTAATTGAAAAGGGTATTTTATTTATCAAGGATTTCTAAAAATAACTTCATCTTTTCTTGTTGATTTTCTGAATTGGGTTGGAAGTTGTACTCTACTTTATATTAAGTAAATGAGGCTCTTTGAACATTCTTAATTGTATTGGGTTATGGACCCCATGAATTTAGTAACATGAGAATGTCGTTGCGAAATGTGAGACAGAAACATGTGGGCACAAGGTGCCGGGAAAAATATGATGATTTTTATTAATGATAGATTATGATATAGGCTCGAGGTACCGGAGAAAATATTATGGTTTCATTTAATGGCACGTGAGTTATCCGTGCAGTTGTAATATAATATGGCCACGAGATGCCGTAAAATATGAAAGTGGGTCGAGGCCTATATTATTAGGATTATGAAATGATGCGTCACAAGGTGACCTTTACTCGAAAGAATTATATTCGAAAGATACTTATTTGAAAGATATTTATTTGAAGGAAATATATTCGAAATATATATATTGATTGAAAAACATATTATCTAAGAGATTATTACTTGAAGGATTTAAAGGTGAAAAACATATGTCTTAAGGACTTCACTAATTGATTGTACTTGTATTTATTGTTTGTTGAGAAACAATTATGTTGTCCTTATTGCCTGCTATTTATATCACTAGTTGATCATTGTTTCCATCATTGTTATCTGCTTCCCATTATTTTGTACGCTATCTTGCACATGTTTATTTGGTAGTCTGGTCCTAGCCTCGTCACTACTTTGCCGAGGTTAGGCTAGGTAATTACCAGCACATGGGATCGGTTGTGCTGATACTATACTTTTGTACATTTTTTTTGTGTACAGATCCAGGTATTTGATCGATAGTAGCTATTCGTTGCGGTGTAGACTCAAGGTAAACCTGTTGCAGCATTCGCAAGCTTCGGAGTCACCTTCTTATTTTATATTCTCACTACTGTACTTATTTTCTTACGGTTGTGTTTAGAAATGGCAGCGAAAAACTCTATAGAGCTTATGACTTGTACTACCGGGTTTTGGGAAGATGTTCATTGTATAAGAATTCTATTTCAGAAGAATTTTAGATGTTATTATTCATGGTTGTTATTCCGTAATTATTAGGTTTACCTAGTCCTTAAGACTAGGTGCCATCACGAAACCCAACGGAGGGGAAATTGGATCGTGACAAGTTGGTATCAGAGCTCTATGTTCATAGGTGCTACAAGTCATAAGCGAGTTTAGTAGAATCTTGAGGATCGGTATGGAGACGTCTGTACTTATCTTGGAGAGACTACAGAACTAGTAGGAAAAATTTCCACTTTATTTATTCCTTATCGTGCGGCATTTATTCAGCTTGAAGCATATATCTTTTGTTCTTTTGCATCAACTCATGTATGGAATTGCGCACTACACTAATAGGTTGTGATATCGTAAAAGGGTTATAGGAGAGCCAGGGTGTCTCAATCATTGTTACCACGTGTCGATCAGAATCGAGGATAAGGAAGTGCAAAGAGATCTTTCAGTTGTGTGCATGGGGGTGCATCAGATCTTGACATCTGGTTGATGAGTACAATCTTAAAAAGGTTTAATGTATTGCCTAATAATCACATGTGGATGTATATCTAAAAATAATTGGTCGTATTATAGGTTATGTATTTCGTATGGGATTTCTATTTAGCGAATGGTATTCACTGGCAAGCCGAGTCACTGGAGGAAGTGAGTTTAACTGTCATGAGGATGAAAAATTCCAAGTAAATAGCGTTAGGTGTCTTATGACTGGTGTCGTACGAGCGGTGAGGGTTATTATCGTGGATCGTCGGAAATTTTCTGTAACGACCCGACCCGTCGTCTCATGTATCTCCGCCCCGTTTTCCCCGTTTTATGCTTCTATATATTTCATTACATGTGTTTGGTGAATTTGAAGTAATTCGGATAGAGTTTGGTTGGAAATGAGACACTTAGTCTCTTTTAAGAAGACTTAAGTTGGAAAAGTCAACCGGATGTTTACTTACGAGTTAGAGGACTAGGAATTTAATTCCGATGGTTCGATTAGCTCCGGAAGATGATTTAAGGCTTAGGAGCGCAATCGGAAGCAATTTTGGAGGTCCGGTGAAGAAGTTAGCCTATTTTGGTGAAGTTAGTATTTTGGCGATTTCCGGTTGATGAGTGATATTTTTATCCGAGGGTCGGAATGGAAGTCCGAGAGTTGCAGTAGCTTTGTTAGGTGATTTTTAATATTTCTACAAATTTTCAGGTCATTCGGACATCGTTTGGTCGGGTTTTTGATCAAATGCAAGTTTCGGAAGTTTAAAGAAAACTTAGGCTTGAATCCGTGGAAATTTGATGATTCTCGTGTTGTTATATGTGTTTTTATGACTGGAACAAGTTTGTATGATGTTTCGGGGTATGTTGGTATTTTTGGTTGAGGTCCCGGGGGCCTCGGGGTGATTTCGGATGATTGCCGGGGAGTTTGAACTTATAAAAATCTGCAGAAAATTGCAGCAGCTGTGCAGGAATTTTCAAGCCTTCGCGTTCGCGTGGCTTGGCCGCGTTCGCGTAGGCAAGGCATGCTTGGTCATCTCGTTTGCATAGTGGAGGATGCGTACGCGTAGTAGTAAATTGTGGGCCATCGCGTTCGCGATGGCAATGCCGCGTTCGCGTAGAAGAATCTAGGGGCCCAGCCAAGTTATTCATCGCGTTCGCGGTCGAGGGTGTCGCGATCGCGTAGCATTGAGCACTGAAGCATCACGTTCGCGTCTTGTGTTACGCGTTCACGTAAGAGGAAATTGTTCTGTTGGAAAGTTGTTCATCGCAAACGCGTGAGAGGGCTCGCATTCGCGTAGAAGGGAATTTATCTGGTCAGAAAGCTTTTAATGAAAATTTCAGTCGCGAACCCATCATTCTTTTCT